>DWPW01000369.1:0-11911 GCA_018252015.1 Astraptes brevicauda
GTATGGGGTTAGCCTAAAGTGGGAGTTACTTAACTACTCACGCTACACAACGTATGTTTGTAAGCAAAATACAGTTGTGTTTTATATAAGTAAATTAGGTATTAGCATTAGCGGGTCAAGGAATCGTTCATGTAATAATATTTTCCTCTTTAGCGCTGTGAACTGTGCCCTTCCAAGTCAGGAGCTCTGAAACGCGCGGACACAGGTGGATGGGCGCATGTAGTCTGTGCACTCTACATCCCTGAGGTCCGATTTGGGAATGTCACGTCAATGGAACCCATCGTACTGCGGCTCATCCCCCCGGAGAGATTCAATAAGGTATTCAAAAAGCTATACTATTCGTTATTTGCTTGGACATAGTGATGCGGCCTGAGAGGGGATTCTCTTTTCTTCATCTTTCTTCTTATTTATTTATATATTTCTATTAAATCCATGTATAGTTGCTAAACGATCGTTTCCACTCACGAAATCTCTTTGGTTTTAGACTTGCTACATATGTCAGGACATGAATAAACCCCACCGAGCCTCAGCCGGTGCGTGTATGCAATGCAACAAAACTGGTAAGTCTGGTGTTTTATTACATTTGTTTGATGTGTGTGTTTCGTAGACGCTTATTAAAATAGCTGCATATAGGTATATGCTAAAACTCGAAGAATAGCTATTGTTATCTGTATATATAAAACATATTGATTAAATTTTTATTTTTAAATATGGTTATCGTTGATCCGCGCGCTCAGCTCCCGTGTAATTAACCTGAAACAAATGATAAGTACAAAATAAATAAAACAGTTGTGGTCATCACTCGTAACGTGAGGAAAATAAAATTATATAACATTAACAGTTGATTCAATTTTAAAATGCAAAGGCCACTAGACAGTTTAGGACAAAGCTACAATAACTAGAATTGCATACGAATTCCAAACTGAGGTTTGTGGAAGTCGCTAAAATAGAAGAATTGTACATTCAGTACTTTGGTACTTTAGAGTAAAAATAATGTATTGCGGACAAGGTTGCGGTCACGCAAATGTCAATTTTAATGGCCATAATATCACACTATTGTTTCCTTATTTGATATTGATAGAATCAAACATCGCATGATATGTAGAAACGTCGACTTTGAGGGGGTGAGAATATAATGCTAACACTTCCTCGTTACTCAGAATGCTCATTGGAGCGTAAAAAGAAATCAAAATGCATTCATATCGAGATGCACCCAATATTTAAGTTAACTATTTGACCTGTGGCAATTTCTACAGTGTTCACATTTTATAAAGAATGTGTTGTCCCGGCGTACTTCGTTTCGCCTCAGCATTAATAAGCACAATAAATTTCTTCGCAGCCCAAAAGGCGTAAAATAATTTCTCATTATCTTGTTCATCGTCTCATTTACTCAATTCCCCAATCCCATAATAAATTGCCAATTTCGATATTTTTAATTTTTCGGACTTACGAAGTCTACCTATCGGATTTAATCGAGTATTCAAAATTTAGGAATCACTTGTAGACCATTCCAAAGTTTTATCATAAGACAAGCAATGGTTTTGGAACGCGTTTGGGATAAACATTTATATTTATTTATAAAGATAGATGATATACAAATAAACGTTTATATGCAATGTGATCAATTGGATATTTTCGATAAAATATATTTATTTATTGACAAAATATGAAGACATGTAATGGAAACCCTTCAATTGAGTTCAATATTGACATTATATAAACATATTTGAAATACATTAAACCATTCAATTAAACACTAATATTTAATACAAAGGCCTTAAAATATTGTGCACAGTACCTATAGCAATTTTATCGCTTTCGAACTCTTAAATATTAGCTGTTGAGGACGATATATTATTAATAGTTGTAATGTTTACCAGGTGCAGTTGGTGAGTACATTAATAGCAAGGCTCCGTTGTGACGCTGCGGCATTATTACTGCAAATAGATATATATGTTACTTGTACGCTACATTTTGAATCTAGTAGGTAACAACACTGATAGCACTAAACTATCCCTTTATAAACGTATGACCACAACTGTATACGTGATAAAAATACCTTAAAGGCTAAGTTTTTTAGAATAGATCTAGAAGTTTTTGAGATTACAAACATGGAGTGCTTTTAGTACAATACAATAGACTTTAAGTTAATAGATTAAATAGATCACCAACGTAGACTTTTATGACGGTAGTTGTATATTTGTATGCGGAGATAGGTGCTTTTCCGGAGGAGCCGTTGCTAGTGTAGATTATATATTTGCTTATGATTTGTAGGAAATCGCTGTGATATTAGATAGCATATTTGGGTATACAAAACTATTGTCTAATCGCTTGCTTGCATCGTAGGATGCAAACAGCAGTTCCACGTGACGTGCGCCCAAAGCCTGGGCCTGCTCTGCGAAGAGGCCGGCAACTACTTGGACAATGTCAAATACTGTGGCTACTGCCAATACCATTACAGTAAATTGGTGAGTAGGCTGGTGAGTATTTCCGCTTTATTAACCCTTTATAGCATGTAAGACTCGCAAACTTATGACTACTCGTAAGTCATAATTTTGGGGGACCTGAAATATAAGTATAAAAAGCAGTTTTTTTATTCGTACCCTTGCCTAAATTTCTTTAGATTTTTTTTTTATAGTAAAAATGGTTTAAGAATTACATTTTAATTACATGTATATGCAAAAGGTTTTTTTTTTATTAAAACAGCTTTTTACCAGTGTTGATCAAATAATAAAATTATATAGGTAGGTACGTTGAATTTTAACTAACACATTATTGTATTATGTTGCTGTACTTCATACTTATTGAAATAACTTACGTTTCGAGATATAAGAAGTTTATCCTATACAAAATAAATAATGTACCTTTGACTACTTTTAAAATTTTGGACGAACTAATGATTGGTTTTTAAATTTACCCGACACAAGAAAGGATAATGAAATGATTACATTATTAAAACAGCGGTTAATTCAACAATATAACGGTAATGTTTATATTATTTACTTAAATTTAACATAAATACGTTTTGTCACGTGATAGGTTGCTAGTATTAAACGCTGAACCAACAGGAAATCGTTTTATGAACAAATACTGAAAGTCTAACCAATCAAACTAACTGCCTACACCTTATCAGTTGCTATATGAAAAGTATCCAGTTTCCTATTGTACACGGACTCAAATGTCGAGCATAATTTTACATGGCGCTGGGTTCTCGGTCGGAACTCGGAGTATGTTTGATACAAGAGTTAAAGTTCCCGAGGAAGTGTTTGAAATAGATTAAAACAATTATTCTTTTAGACATTATAACCGAACTGGTGTTTTGAGACCTGGTGCCGTGTAAAAAACCTATAAAAATTTTGTAAACGATGTGTAAATACGTCGGAATGCGATATTTTGGCGCAGAAAAAGGGCGGTAATGTGAAGACAATCCCGCCCTACAAGCCAGTGTCGCATGACAGCCAGTCGAGCGACTCTAGCTGCGACAAGGACGGCGAAACCTCGCCGGTGGCCAGCGGAAGCGGCACGCCCACACACGCTGGAAAATCCAAAGGAGTATGTCACAAGCTTTTTGTATTGTACTTTGCTGATTTCAACTTATATTCCGTTTTGCAGTTCGTAGGTGCTGCTCGACGCCAACCTGAAAATAAATTCCTAGTAAACACGTGCACACGACGGAGGCCTGCCGATTTACTGTTCTAGGTCCACTCTTACTGTAACAACAATGTGTGGTGGTTGAGAACTAACAATTATTTATCGTAATGAGAGGTGCAATAGCTATATAAAAGAATTTAGTGCTGGTTAGTCTCTCAGGCGTCTTAATCCGATTTGTTTTGGAGTCAGTCAGCAACTTATTCCTTGATTTTACTAATATTATTTATATGTCAAGTCGCAGTATTGTTTATATTTTAATATTGTCTTGCTATTGTTTTTAGCCCGGTCGCAAGTCATCGCACTCTAGTAGCGGAAAAGCCGGAAATCAATCTAACTCTGCTAAGACACCCACAAACTCAGGACAAGCCTCAGGTACGTAATATTATTAACAGATATCTCTAAGTACTTTTTATACTTTAAGAGGGTGGTAATAATAAGGATTTTTTTGTATAGGCCTTCCCTATACAAAGAAAACGTGATTTTTATTATGACAATATTTTTATTATATAAGTGCTATAAACCATAAATACAATGTAATATATTTATAGTATTATGATTATTCGAATGTAAAAGAACTATCCCACATGTTATATAAGAACATTAGCAACGAACCAGTGAAAACGAATCAATCGATCCCAATTTACGAATGGCGATAAAAAAATTAAAATGTATTTTATGTATCCATATCTATGAGGATTGAACAGGCTTTTATAAATCGTAGTGTTGTGATCCGATATGTTTGCTGGTTGAAACTGATGTGTGATTAATTGTGGTGTTTTTGTACTTCGCCGCGGGCTGCAGGCTCGTGCAAGGAGATGCTAGAGCCGCTGGTCACCCGGAAACACAAATCCGATAAAAGTGTGTTCCGTTATGTAGCTTTTAATGATGTTCGTAATGCATGTTAGTATTGGCACTGCTAACCTCTGTTTAGTGCTTGCACCGTCAAAGTGTCTAACCTATCCTAACCTAACCATTTATGCGGAGTATAATGTGAAAGTAGGTAGTCATTTTTGACACTATTAACTGTTTTTTTAATGTTTGGGTTCTTTATTATTGGTAGTATTTTTTGGGAATACATGTTGAAAGTAAATACACTAATTATTAGATTTCAAACAACTACACCCGTTGTTTGATTTCAATTTTTTTATGTTATGTATGTTGGAAAAGTGGGGTACTCAATTACATAAGTTTTCCAACCCAGTGCTTGGGGCCCTTGCCACATGATTGTTACTACTTAAAGATTTTTTTTTAATTTTTTTTAAAGCTTAAGACATTTTCACATTGTACGCCACCAAGCACAATTGTTGGTAACTATTGTTAACATCACACCACTGTTGACACATTGCAAACGTTTAGTATACAAAAGACAGTTGATTCAATCAGATACGATACAGCTTCACAATTGTAAGTTAGATAAGTGGCATGATATGTGTGACCTAGGAGCATTGTTGTTGGTTCGTTTGCATACAAAACAGCATGTGGTTCTTATTATAGAACGCGTGCTAGATGTAAAGATTGATACAACAAAAGACACCACAATGCCTAACACGAAAGACACTCACAAAGAGTTTCCCTTTGTGTATATGTTTGTGCTTACATCAAATACCAGGTTAGTATAAAACTGGTAGAAAATAATATTTGCAAATTTAATTGCTCTGTTGTATTAACTACTAATATTCCTGAAAAGTTCTGTTTTGATTTCCGTGTTAGTAGTTTAATAAACCCTGCAGCAAATCTGTAATAGGCAGTTGTTAAGTTTTAATTCTTAAAACGGTAAAATTTATCTCTACCACATCTTGGGATGGCAACATAATTATTTTCATTAGATTGGCACAAAAGCTACCTCAGATACATCTTTAGGTCTCGTTCTAAATTGGTAAAGTGTTATTATACTTGCATAATCAATCACGCACTTAGGAAATTGCTTTTTATGTGCATGTGCGTTAATTCTATCATTGTCTATAAGCCTTCTAGTATTATTTTTTAACGTTTTGGCAATTGACCGATTTCTCCTAATAAACAAGGTCAATTTATATGAATGTTTATAATGTAAGCAAAAACAGCATTGCTATTGTATACCTGTGCATTCACTTGACTTCACTTTATATCCCTGATTGCTTCTGAAGTCACCCTATGCCCTTAAATCAGAATAATATGTAGGTATTATTTATTTTGCCGCATGAGCATGATATATGTTTATGTGCGATCACTGTTTATTACATATTATCAATAATAATATAATCGTATGTAAGTTTATTACACACACCATATATCAGTGGTAGGATATTCTGAATAATAAATTGGTTATTAAACATATCAATTAAAAAGAAAACCATATTAAGGTTACTACATAAATCATACAGGATGTTCAATAAATAGTTTTTGTCCTAAAACATTCTTTGGGTATAAGTATAACAAAAATCAACAGATGATCGAAATCAATCAAAATTTTTCTTCAACGGTTACAGTCAATTTTAATTTTATTGTTAAGATACACGCTAGATTCTATTTGATTGGATTCTTGTGATTGTGATGATTGTGATTTATTTAAATTCAAAGTTTTAAGAACTTTGAGCTTTGAATGATATACAGCTGAAATAATTTGATCCTGTGGGATGACATTATATATATATTATGCCGTTCGCAGACAATGTGCTGTTGTTAGTTGCACGTTTTTTCAAATAATTGCTCACTTGCACTAAAAAAAAATGTTCACCGGACAAATTTGACGCACAAAAACACAAGAACTAGCTACTTCGCATCATCTGCAAGCAGCATAAGTTTTCGTTCCACCTCAATTTAAATCCTGTCGGTACCATATTGAATTAATATTTACTCTTTTACCTTCAATTGCACCCAGCTTATCCCAAGAGGCCCAGAAAGTATCATAGTTTGCTATAGTAATTGCTAAGTATGCTATTATTTGGTTGTGGTAGTACTTAATTCTTCTATAGTTTGATCGGTTAATATATGAGCTGGGAGTTTTGATGATATATAGAACGTCAATTTTTGGACACCTTTTATCCTTCCACAATACACAATTATACATACATTATACGTATTTCAGTTTCGTTGTCTGGTATATAATATATCAACTAACTAAAACATCGTCAAAGAAGCTCAGTCAGTCATTAGCTTCGCCGAAAAGTGCTGGCCTGAGTGGTAGGTTCGGTCCAATTACAATTAGATTATTAAAGTTTCATTCTGGTACTAGACGTTTAAGAGTAGGTACAAATTCACAAAATAATTTAGTAGGTAAGTTATGATTTACTGGTTGTCATCTAAATTTGATGGTTTTCACGTGTTTTCAATGTAGTTTTGAAGGTGATAGAGTCTTTTGAGGCTCGACCTGGGATGCAGCTCCGCTGCTTCAATTGTATTAGTATTAAGCATAACTACGTTTTAATTTAATATGTGTGTTATGGGAGAGACATATACGTGTCATTTCATATGCATGAGGCTACCTTGCCCTCATATATGGCAACGTAACAGTGGCCCCAAGATTCTAATCCTTCCTCGGGTTGATTACAGATGTCCATGGGCAGCTGTTACCATTTATCATGAACGTAAAAAAATACAATAATTAAAACGTTAGAACTTTGGGAAAATGATGATTTTGTGTTACACTCTATGAATTTAACAGTTTGGCCATTTTTGGTAAGATGTACTGACATGTCCTGATCAAATTTAGACATAGTTAAAAAATATATATAAACATAAAAGAAAATGCAATTAATTTATAATTAATTCAAAATGCTGAAAATTGTAAAAGATTTTAAGGAGCATCCTGTATGATATTTTTTATAAATATTGCATTATACTTATAAAATGGCCGGGGTACACAGAATAATCTTTACAATTACTTTAAAGTTATCGAACAATAATTGTAATGTATATTAAAAATAAATTTAATAAAAAATATGCATAGGCAAAAAATAAATATAATTGTTATGATTAAAATAGAAAATAACGTATTATTAATATTCAATATGTCTATTAGGGTACTTATGGAAATTACATCTAAGGGTTATGATATTATAAACGTTGTATATTACATTTTTTTTTCTGAATTTGTGGATGAAATGTTACCCCTTGAACCTGTGGATGAAATGTTAAGAAATTTCCGTGTACCCTGAAAAATTAGATTGTAAATACTTTAGAAAGTCGATTATCCGAACGGCTCATTGACCAACAGATCGTTGGTCAGTTTGTGTCATGACTCTGTCCTGTGAAAATATATGGAAACTGTTTTTAAAAAAATATCGAATAATATATTATGGTAATTAAATTTTTCTAAAATGTGAATACCATAATTTTTGAAAGCAGCATTAAAATATTTAATTTTTGTCTTGTGTTAGTGGTACGAACACAATATGTGTAAAGGGATATTTCACATTATCCTACTTTTACTATGGGATACTAAGAGCGTGACATTCGTGGAAATTAACATTTGATAGACTTAACAATTCTTTAGATCAGCGATTCCAAGTTGCACTTAATTAGGCTGACTTTAAACTGTAGGCATTATTACCCCAATAATCTGTTCTTTGTACATTTATATGTTCGGATAATCGACATTTTGCTATAATGAAAGCATTAGATAATATACAATGATTTAATGAATTTATTGCATTTTTTATGCTAAAGCCCATTGGCGAAAAAGTGAGTGCAAAATGGTTACTAATTAATCTTTTATTTCACTGTGTTGTTTCAGAATCTTTAGTATACCATTATCCTTTCATCCTCAGGCCATATTTCATTCTTTAATATTGGTTTAAGATTGAATTCTTGCTGTTTCTTGGCATCATCATTTACCGCACAAGCTTTTCACATTTTGAAACAATTAATTTAGTTCACCAGAAAACGAATACCATGTCAACTTATTACCACATCAGGGTTAATTGAAAACTAAGTAATTGTGTTAGTCGAAAGACCAAAAGGTCTACTCCTTCATTTTGTAACTGAACCATATCGCGAAACTCTATTAATCAATTATCAAATACATCGAATTGCACAATATACGTAGACACATACCAATTATCGGATTGGTGAACATTCATTATTATTTAAATGAAAGTAGAATTTCGAGTGATATATTTTCTGGTGGATAAAATTCTTCACTGTACCTTTTGTTTCCCATCAGACTTGTGGACATATCAATGCATTGTTGTGCGTTTCTTTATTTTCTGTCATGTACTAAATGTTGTGTTGTGTTCGTTGGCGACATTGGCTGAACGTTTGCGTTGAATGTTTAGATAAGAAGAAGCAATCGCCCGCTCGCCGAGGATCGTCGACCGGCGACGGGGGCAGCAGCAAGGCTAGCACTCCCGCGCCGTCGCCGCAGCACTCGATCGAACCGGTCGCCGGGCCAAGTGGTAAATGTGAGCGTGATATAATTGCGTCAATTCGGCAAACTATTATGAGTACAAACCGAAGATTATTGGTGGAACTCTTCGTGGCCCGACACCGGTGGCAGCTATCACCGCCATAAACAATTTTGCCTAATAACAGCAGTAATATACGCTACATTATTGTACTTCGTGAAAGGGGCGTCGTAAGGGATACAATACTTAGACCTTACGGATAGCAACGCATCTGTGGCTGATTTCAAGTAGGATTATAATCCTTTCTAGGGTTGATTATTTATTATGGATAGGCATTGATGGTCGCCGCCCTTACCATTTAATTGACTACATACTCGTTTGATACTTCTAAAATATACGGGACCAAATAATATGTAATACAAATTTACAATACATTATTTTATTGACTGAAATGATAAATCAGTAGTTACGTACATGACACAAATAAATATAAAATGGCTACTAAACTTTGTAATTCGCTCTCATGTAGGTTCAGGTGGTTCCACTCCGAGCACCTCTAAGGCCCCGCAGCCAATGACGTCACCGACGGCCAAGAGTCTGGAAGCAGTGGGGGTGATCAGCTCCATTGCGACAGCTACTTCGGCAACTGTGTCCGCCATTGCACCGACTCCAGCGAGGTAAATCCTCTCACACAACATTATTGCATGTTTCACCCTGTTGGAGCTTGTTACACCACGATGCGGCAACGATTCAATGTTAGCGATTTTCATTAGTTCATTTCACTTTAGTTGAGCCGATTACATACTTATTTTTATGTTTGCTCTAGATCTCCCATAACGATTATTGATTGTGTCAAAGAATATAAATTGGCTATTCTAAACGTTAATTTGTTTTAACCTCAACCACCACAGCACGGTCGAGGCGGCTACTTCGGCCACGGTAGCTACTATCACGGCAACGCCAACGAGGTAAGTGTGGCCCCATTAGGAATATAGCATGTAAAGCATGTGTGAACCTGCTAGATAGTTAACCCACCGCTACGGAATAGTGAAGCAATAACAGGAGATTTGCTTGTGCGGTTGAACATAATAAAAAGCTACTTTTTGGTATTGGCGTAAATTTAGATCGATTTCCTATGCGCTATTGGAATTCTTTGCTTAACGGAAAATTGTTATAAACCTTCTTATTCTAAATTGATAACGAAATTACCGTTTGATTGGCGCTTAATTGTCTTTTAACTCCATTCGGAACAGTAGCTCCCTGGAGACAGTTACGTCGGAAACTGTCTCCACGATCACAGCTGCCCCAGTCAGGTAAGTTAGCTCGTTCCTAATTCATTGGAAATTATCTAACAGTCGCAGGCAAGCTTCAGCTTGGATATTTGCCGCATTGCAAAATTGACATAAAACATTTTTAAATTAATATTAATTAATAGGCAGAGGTTTTGATTGTATTGTATTAAAATTAATAGAATACTAAACAAACGAATACTTAGTAAATCGAATGTTATCTGTAAGTTATAAAAAATAAACTAACCAAGAAATATACGAAACAAGAGGAGTAATTTGTTTGAAAAGTGGGATATGCAAAAATCATACTAAAGAAGTCACACTTCAAGCGTACTCACATATTCCTTAATATTATGTATGCGCATGTATAAAAATTACATATCTACATGACAAGAATTCGTTGAAACAACACTATAAGACGCTATACTATAGGTATTACAGACAATCTGTATTCGACGTTCGTTTAAATTTAGGGAATAAATTGGTTTTCTAAAATGTGATGTCGTACAATTAAACTGATTTGTTAAAGTAGATTCTTAACTAAATTTGAAGAGTTAGAAATTTATAGAATTTCTAATTCATTTAATAGAAATAGGTATTAGTAAAATATGTAAAAAGGTTACCTACGTGTAAAAAGTTAGGAAAAATAAATTATACTATCTTTCATTTAACATATCCAGTGATTAAAATCAATAACAAACTAAAATAAAATGTCGAAATTATATATTCATTGGCACCTAGTATTGTAAACAGTTCTTTTTAACCCCATAATGGAACTGTAGCACCCCGGAGTCAGTTATGTCTGCCACTGTCTCCACTATCATAGCTGCTCACGCAAGGTAAGTTAGCCTGTTCAAATTAGGTAGGGCCCGTTTAAAACATACTTGTTTCGTTTTGATATTTCACTACATATATCTATAAAAAATCAGTACCATCTATCTATAACAATATAAGATACACAGGTCCCATATACAATGAACATTTCTATAAACCTTATATAAATATTAAATTTGAATTATCGATAAAAAATACATAAAAATGAAATATGTTTCATTGAATATTTTTTACATAAAAATTTCCTTCATAAGTGTTTCAAAACCGTGTAACCTTTTAGACAATTTTATTAGTTAAACAATAGACGAGCTTTTGTAGAAGTATTTTGCAACGTAGCAATATATATAAACGATTTGCGATAGAGTTATAATATTGTAGATAATTATTGTTATATAAGGGCAAGTAACATTAATTTCAATCGTAATAACCTTTCGAAAGCCTTAAGGGTTGTGAGGGTTGAAAATATAGTAAATATAGTAATATAGTATACCAGGTTTATTAGATTTAATAAACTATAAAAAATGCTTTATTTACTTCGTTTGATATGATTCGAATCATAAATAAATATATAATTTGAAACAATAAATTATAATAATATCACGATTCATAGTTCAATTCGGGAAAGCAAACTAATTTCTTGATTTTAAACCGTCTTAATTGGAGCTTACGATTATTAACACTACTTTTATTTAATTTCGAACGGAACCGCAGCTCCCAAGAGACAGTTACGCCGGAAACTGTTACCACTATCACGGCTGCACCGCCAAGGTAAGTTAGCTCACACTTTTGGATTCGTTTGGGTCGTCGCGTTCA
>DWPW01000370.1:0-11899 GCA_018252015.1 Astraptes brevicauda
AAAATGAGGGGGTTCTTATATGTTCTAACCTAACCTAATCAATCCTTTATATTTGTCAAACTATCGCTTTTATAATACGTATTAGTAAGGGTAAATTAAATTTATAACACCTTATTTCGGAGGTTTTTAATTGCAATTGTAGCTCATATGGGTTTTATATTTGAGATTGAAATGTGTGATAACACGGATTTCTTTTTCCCGTGTTATCTACTACTTACTTTCAACTGTGGCAGCACGGGAAATCGAATTCCCCGCGTTACTACTGATAGTAACAATGGTAGTTACATGAAAAATGAACCGAAGTAATAAGTAAGAAAATAATAATAAACAAATTAACATGACATAACACTTCAAACGATACTTTTATGTAACTGACTCGAAACTACGCATGCGCGATAACTCGCGCAATTTCGGTTTTACTCACTACTACAAACGCAAAAACGCCTCTAAAGTGATTTGACTATACTTATTCATTTTGAATAATATTGAAACAACCGACTATGGTTAAATCATAATGACTTATAATCATTGTTTTCTTCCGCTCTCACAACTCTATACAGACTCTATGAGAAAAAAGGACGTACAATTGTGTTTTGGTTGCCATGCCGCCCTCGCCTATCAATCGAGATCCTATTGGCTGGCAGAGCCGCTTAACCGCCAATGATGCAGTCATCTCTCTCTAACACCGATCGTTAAAGCCATGTTATTGGTTGATACGAGTCAGACAATGTTTGCATCAACACCTTGGTTGAACCGGACAAGGGGCTCGCGCCCCTACACGGTCGATCTAAGGGGCGACCGTTCCCGCGGAAGCGTCCTGGTCTAGCGATGTCTGACCACCAAGAGGCCTACCGTCGGTTCGGATCGCCTAAGTACTGAACCACCCCCTAAACCCCAATACTAGTAGTACCTAGTAGGTAGTAGTATTGGGGTTTCGTGTTCCTACTAAGGTGTTTGGTGTACCTACCTAGTAGTAATACTACTACCTAGTAGGTAGTAGTATTACTACTGGGTAGGTACTATCCAGACAAGTGACTAGAAATGGGACCATAAAAAAACCGATATTGTATACTTAATATACCTACCTATAGCGCCACTAGACGTAACTAACTAAACCACTGTTCACTTGCAATTTTATAAAACATGCGTGTCCGTGGTTTCACTAGCAATTATTAAACGTAACATGACATACATTTAATTGAAACTTTATACACTCAACAATTTTAATGAAATAACATTTTTTCAAAAAGACCTATCCCGCGGGGACCGTAAATTTTTCCGAGATAAAAATTGACCTATGTCGTTGTCTGACCTCTCAACTACCACCACATAGGAATCACGTTGATGCTCTTTGAAAAAACTGAAACAAATCTACCTAGGAATCTTAATTTCTTCCGGTCTGAAAAGTAGCACATACGTCATTCCAGACTATAATCTATCTTTGTTACAAATTTCATCGAGATCCGTTAACCCGTTCTAATGTTACAAAACGTAACAAACATTCGTCTATACCTGGATGAATGTATGTATGGTTTATTGTTCCAAATCTGTTAAACACTTATTTCATTAATTCGAACCAGCAAGCCAAATACAAAGTTTCATAGGGCTTGCTTCAAATTCGTCGGATAATCCAACAACCTTTAAACTTGTATTTTACTCTTTTAGGGTTGATTATCCAAACAATAAAATGTTTATTTCATTATTTCTATGCAGAGTCCTTGCCGAAAAAACGGCGAATCTTCAAAAAACCTAACCTAGGAGGCTGATCTTTAAGAATTGGTGTAAACCATTATTTACAACCAAAAACCAAAATTTCATTTCATCAGAAAACCTTTCAACCCATATTTTACCCGTTTAGGAATTATTTTTTCAAAAACGATGAATTAGGTATTTCAACATTTCTAATCATTCAAGCTAATTATCAAGTTTCATAAAACTTGCTTCAAAACGGACGGAATTTCGAACAAACTTTCAACCCCTATTTAACCTTTTTAAGAGTTGATATTGCAAAAACGGCGAAATAAAGATTTCATTATATCTAACCAGATAGCCAAATTCTGTTTCTATTTTCAGTAGTTTCGACTCTGCTATGTTTAGTCAATACGTCAATGAGCATCCTTTCGCTTTTATATACATATATAGATTAGGAATTATTTATTAATTCATTAAAAACAATATAACATCATAAAACATTACTGAAAAATCAGAAAATACTTCCAATGCTTTTTATAGCTTTAAGAGGTACGGCAGCAGCGCGGTGGTGTACAGAAAATGTCAACATCGGGATCCTTCTCTCTACCAAGCAATTGAGCAGTCAGTGCTCGCATTAAAGAGATTCCTTGACGAGAATGAGTCTGCCGCGCGGCACAGCAAACATCCGCCGTCATCTATATTAATATTATTATCACACAACAGGTATAGGTATATCCGATCACTCCGATCTTAAAAACTTGATATAGGCGTTTAGCCTGAAGCAAAATCTTTTTGTTTCTTTGATAAAAACTCGCGATTTCCTGTTTGGCAAGAAAGGTTCTGAAATTTTTCATTCAGATTCCGATAGGCAGGTACTTAGGTATTCCTATATTCAAAGCACAAATGCTCAGATTTTTTACAACACGGCCGCAAATTAACATTTATGCTTTAAATTGAATTTTATTGTGTTAGTGTTTATTCCTTCTTTTTGTTTTTGTTCTTATGTCTATAAATAGTGTAAATGGTTGGTAGTGGACCGTACATATTATCATATAGAAACAAATAAAAGGTACAAGTTGATACTGAAATAAAACAATATATTTATTAAATACTACATTAATTTAATTAAGTTTTATTTATTTTCACACGCTACATAAAGACACACATTAATAAAAAGACTTGCGCACTTTAGGCCAGGCCGGATCGCAATGCATTGTATTACAAAAATCCGCCGCAAAATTATAATATTAGTAGGTATATTTTGTATGAACCATCGCTCAAACCAACCTCAAACCAGCATCGTAAATTAAAACGATTCATATACGATGCAATGCGCTGCGGCTAGTGTTGCTAATTTAGCGACTTTGTCGCTGGAAATTATGACTTCTGACATTGTCATAGCGCCCAGAAAATATATTTTTTGTATTAATTTTAAATTAATAACATTTGGTAAGATACAGATGAAAAGGTATTTTTGTGCACTTTGTCCAGTTTTTTAATTATTCCTATGGTACCACAATACACAGCCGGGCATTATTAATGATTTTTACACAGTTTTTGAATAAATAACTTGGAAAGTGCATGGAAGCAATAGACGCACACGGGCTAGCAAGCGACTGAGTGCAGTGCGCAATAGTAACCGCAGTTGCACACGACTGAGCAGTTGTTCGCAGTGTCTTTTCTAGTTATTACATATATTGCAATGCCCATAACTAACCTGAGCGACCTTTTTTTGTTCTCACCGTCTAATTTTGTATTCGGCTGATGATGGAAAATACCAGTTTCGCCCGAGCGACCGTTTTTTTTGCCGTCAATCTTCGTTCTGTATAGCGACTTTCGAGCGACTTAAATGTTGAATCTAGCGACTTGGCGCTTTTGGAGTTAGCAACACTGGCTGTGGCCTGCCGCGGTTATAGTATGCGCCAGGCTTAGTAGTTATAAACAGGGTATTAGAAACAGAGCAGTGTTCTAATTATCGGTGCCGACTGCCTGCCCGCCGGCCGCTGGATCGTCGTCACCCGGCGCGTCCCCCTCATCAAACTCGTCTATCTCCAAATTAAGCAACTCCAACCGAAGTTTGAGAAGCCGGTACTTCTTAATTTGCCACGAAAACAGTTCTGAAACAATTATAAATACAATAATTACCTTCTGAGGCGCTCTACCATAAAACTTCTTAGAAAATCGGTCCATCCGTTTTACACGTTAGGAACACACACACATAGATCTAAGAAATAAAATAACGCATGTTTACAGTTCAGTGATACGCAAATATCCGTATTAAACAAAGAAAGCTGTCCTAGTTTACCTATAAACAAATATACTTAAAATATAGGTACCTACCGTACAATATTAATTGCTCATCCGTCATTTTTCCTTTGTACATCATTTTTAACATTTTGAAGTACTTCACAGTCTTTTGGATTTCGGTAGAAATTTCTTTAAACCTCTTCTTAACTAACATTTTTCGCCTCTGTTGGAGGCAATTCAACTGATTTGCGCGATTACCCATTTTCGCGGTTTCTTTAATAAGCGACCGGTTCACGAGGCACCCAATGCGAATATGGCTGACTAGCTTTCAGAAGCTGCGCGCGCAGATAATGTAACGCACTGTGGTATTTCCCACGAAGCTCAGACGTATTTGCCATGATTTACATGATCTTTTTTTTAGAAATTGATAGTGCATTTATAATAGTGCAGAAAAGCTCCCGCGTGCCAATTATTATAATTTTCTAAATTATACCGTTTTTAAAAACTTATTTTTTTTCTGCCTGAAAAATTCAAATAAATTGTAGGTCCTAAAATATAGAAATTGTTATTCTTTGGCTTATGAGTAGGTACAAATCTGTACCAGCAATTTCAAAACTCCCGCAGTCGGTACAAAACGAGAAATCAATTATTTGAAGTGAAAGACTTGAATTTTTGTACTAAGTTGTATATTAATACTAATTAAAGTCATTTTATCTCTGAATTAATAAATAGTTAGGTACATTAATACTAAAATTCGCGCTTGCTCCCGGGTTTTCTTTAGTTCAATTCGCAATTCTGCGAAAACGAATGAAAAACTACTGGATCATAGGTATTTTAAATATACATAAATACGTGAAGACTTACTATATTAACCTGTATTCTCAGTAGAAAAAGAAGCTATTGCCTCAGTAGGCATTTCAGCACTTTCTCAGAACTTCAGAGAACAAATGATTTGGAAAATAAACTATAGGATTACTTATTTTTTCAATAAAATTAATCTATAAGATATTAATGTCCGCCATGTTTCCTGAAGCGCTAATCAGAGCGACATGACGTCATGTTTATACTTCACTCATGCTGTATCGCTTGAACTTTTTTATGCAAATGTTAAGACATGACGTCATCAACAGACGCCATGATTCCCGCGAGCGTCTTCGCCCTTAATTCAAAATAGGTAGAAAAACTACTATTACTTGCGTCGAAAATCATTTTATCTCTGAATTAATGTTATTTTAGAAGTAGTAGACGTGTGGTCTACAATATAGACGGGGATTTGAAAATCCGTCTTCATGCCTATTGGCATCGAAATTTCATGGCATTCATTCCAGAGCTTCATACATATATTTGTTTGACGCTTATACTCATATTATATACTACGTGCTTTTGACCGAATGAATAGCTCAATCTTTGCTGCGCCAAGCCGTTCATTCTCACAGCTAATCTTCCGTAGCCAAAGACTTAGCAGGTTTTGACCAAACGATATAGGTTCACAGTAACTCGTGTCATAGACAATCTATACCCTAGGTGGTGGTGAGATTAATTGAAATAAAAAACATTTTTAAACTCTGTTTTAATATAGACCTTTTAAATAACCGATTACAATAATCAATGGCAAAGTTTTTAGTATTACATAGTGTATATTCGTTTTATCGAGCTTACATCAGCATACAAATAATATGCAAGGCAACACGCTAAGGCTCAAATGGACTAAATCAACACATACTGTACTTACTGTAAATAAATGTATGTCTAACATAACAACAGTGACAGCATTCCACTTAATAACAAAATGTTCATCTGTAAATTGTCCCATTTCAATATTGTTTTAAACTAAAAACTCCCAATTAGTGAGCGTGGCGGCACCACGGTCACGCCCGACTCCACTTTATTTTTATTTAAGCAGCAGTGAAGTGCTTGTTGTTTTAGTGGTGAATAGAACCACTGCAACTTATAAGGGATAAAAAACTGTAACCGTTCGCTTTCTATATTTATTATAAAACAAAGTCCTCAAAAGCTGTCTGTCGGTATGTGATCGATTTTCTCAAAATTTACTGAACGGATTTTTATAGTTTCCAATAAAACGTAGTGCAAATCTTAAGGAAGGTTTACATACTGATTTTCATACGGACGAAGCCGCGGGAACAGCTAGTAATATACCAATTATGACTACAAACAAAAAGTCAAGTGGAAAACAGTTTTTAATTTGTATTAAACACAAATAGTTAGAACAAATAAAGACAAGTTTTTAATTGAGTGCCAAAAATACGTTATCATTAATTTGTTTTTTTAATTAGCCATCATAAATATACCGTAGTCATAGTTGATAGCAAACCTACTGAAATAGAACGAATTAAAATAAACTTCTTGTCATGGCCTTTATGTCACATTGGGCACAGGTTTTATACGTTAGAAGAGAGTGGAGCTAATCTTAATAATGAATCTAATCAAATTTGCCATTATCGAAGTGCCAATTGATAAACGATTGCAATTTAAATTATACAGTACTTAATTGCGTTCATTTTGTAAATTTTATATTCAAATGTCACAACCATCAACATAATGAAAATATTTAATTTTATAAGGTTACGATATTATCGCTGTATAGAAAAAAATCTTGCAATTTGGGCTTACCAATTAAAAACTTGTCTTTGAAGTGTAGAACATAACTTACTTACATAGAAGTTCCTTGTTAATAAGAAATTTTGCAGATGGTGTTGGAAAATGTTCATATGGAGTCAGATAATTCGTTATTACATGAAGTGTGAATAAGGAAAAACATCATACATAATCTCCCCTGACTTTATTAATATTCCGTACAAACACGAAGTCATAAGTTGCACTGGTAGGAATCTCGTAGTAATAAAGGCTTTTTCGTTAAAATTTCCTTGATTATGCGTATTTTTGATCTATGTGAGTAAATACGAGCAAACACAATGAAGACGCGAATAATTCTCCTGGATTAAATTATGTAATACCCCCTACGATTTGCACTGAATATAGCTTTAACAGGTTGTATGGAATATTAATATTTTAGTTGGTTATTTTTTGACAATCAATACCTAAAACGTTTCTAAGAATACTATTGTTCACCGAAAACAGAATCTGTTTGTTAAACGTAACAAAAATATCCTATTCACACAAAATGGTTAAACGTTACAATTTTTCAACAAAGGATCTTAAAGGATAATGTAATGTAAGATTTACATTCATATAATTTGTTTCAATATCATCGATAGCGAATCAAGGGCGTAAATAAATTATTAAACATAAAAACTCCAATTTCTGTTACGACATTAAATAATGAACCAATTGTTAACCGTTTGCGTCGACGTAACACAATACATGTTACACATACTTTTCCACGTGTACTCGTATGTTATTAAGTAGATAGCTCACACAAACACGCAGTCAGCAAACTTAAGGGATAGAAAAATCATAGATTCAAATCATAGATGCCTCTCGAGTCAATAAAGTATTTTTTTAACATATTCAACTAATTAAAACGGTCTCTTTGAAAGAGATATATTGTTATTTCATTATCAAGTTCTCCTTTATAAAGGGTTGCCCTTCATTCAACAAAGCTCAGTTTATAATTCATTCATTAATTGGACTAAAATGTTTATATCAAAATGGGTGTACTTATTTTCATAATGTGTACATATCACGTGGACTTATATTATATCCTCGGATTACTTGTACTTCAAAATAGACAGAGCATCTTAAGACAAATGGAATTATATTTCTCTACATTTAAATTACAACAGATTTCTATTTAATTATGTGCACAAAATGCAATTAGGGCGTATCCATTAATAAAATCTATGTTTTTGTAAATTATTATTAATAAACTGATAATATTTAGGGCATCACATAAGCTATTTCAGCGCTAACCGAACGATAGTCTGATCGCGATATGATCGTGATGCATTCCAGTTATCTATAATGCGCCTTAGTAACTGTTACGTACTTAGGTAATTTCTGTAACATTATTACGATGATATTTACATCGCCCACGCCTTAAAATCGCTTCTGTGATACATCTCGGTTTAAACAAAATCAAAAACGTCAAAAATTTGCTGACCCGTTCGTTTGTTGCATGTCCATTGCTGAGTTGGATAGTTACAAGCCGGCGTTTTCTTTAGAGAAGACTAAACAATAAATGTAATATCGATAATGGCAGTCATGTTTAACCTACGCTATGGATCTATTGTCATATTAAATAAATAAATTATACCTGGTTTACATAAGAAGAGATTCTTGAACGAAGTATTGGAACATTTTAGTATTATGTTTCGTGTACGAAATTAAATTGTATAGGATTTGCGGATATGACGAAGCGCATACGAATCTGTCACATACGATTATCGCACTCCCGTTGTTCCAGTGGCTCTTCCCATGTACGTCAGGCCTTATTATTAAAATTATCACTGTTTGTAATTATTGCTGAATTATTTATATAAACACCAATAATATTGACATTTTCACAATTTCAAACACAGAAATAGATCAAGTATCAGTGGAGAAAGTGACGTCTAAAAAAAGATAAGAGAAACGACTCAAGGACCAACTCATTGATTTTTACATTTGTGACAAGAGATACTTCCAAAACCTGATTCTACTCAACCATTCAATTAATTCTATGATCATAACTTTTCTACTACATTAACTTTGGTTACTTGAAATTGATCTAATAATAAACTAAGTCTAAGTATTGAGCAAACGTGAGTATTTTCTTTATTATTAGTCTTAAAAGATTAAATATGCCTCGCCGCGTATTAATAATATGAAGACAATCATATCAAGCAAGTAATAGTATACTACCACGCGTGCTGCCGACAAAATGAGAAGTTATTGCAAAACCTCATTAATTTCTTACACAAATTTATTTAAATAAATAAAAAATGTCTACTCTACTGCTTTTCAGTCAGTATCCATAAATGAAGATCTATTGTATATGAATGTGCTAACGAAGTTTTCGATGTGGTTCTGAGGAAATGAATAATTTATGTATTTTGGACCGGTACAAAGTTATGAATAGAGCTGTTGTGTGACCAACATCAGAATCAAGCATTAAGCAATCATAGCACGAATGTCTAGAATCTACGGATTGGTGAATACACTCGCTCTTACTCCCATTTAATAGGATGTCAATTCTACGAGCAAGTACAGGATTCAAAATCATTGGACTCTTGGCCTAGCCCCTTCCATCCATCCCGTCTATGCCAGTTTCTTTCACTGGTCGTCTAAGAAAGGATTTCAGATAGGTTGCAGTGTCCGCAGTAGATACCCAGACATACAACAATACTAAACCAAAGTGACCTCAAAAAATAAATATAAATAAAACACTCGGTCTACTCCAAAACCGTTTTAATCCGAATCTGTTTTAAAAAACTAATATAACAGTAGGAAAGATGAATGATCCTATAATGCACCGGCACAAATAAAGCTATGTACTTTCTTAATTACAACTGACTTCGTTACGTCCTCGTCTTCAATTTATATGACAATGTGTTGTTATTTTCTTCAGTCTTCGATATGGAAGCTATGGAAGCAGTTGGATTTAAAAATAACTGTGTAAATAATCTACTCTAATAAAAAATATCTCGACAAGATTTGACATAACTGTAATACAAAGTAAGAATAAAAATGATATAATGAAATTCAAAGATCCTAGGGAACACAAGTTTTGGTAGACATTAATAAAATTAATAGTTTACTCGCGGCCTATATTTTTAGAGGAAAATGACAAATTTGTAGTGACAAATTTATTCAGTACTTTCCCTGCCTAACACGAATACTATATTATTTTACAAAGTTTAAACAAACCTTTCAAGACAGACACTTGGTCTATTTCTGTGGTCAGATCGACAGTGTGCGATACTGACCGATCGGGATCGTGAACGCCTTTCATTTGCCGTGTAGCGTGCACCCATTTGAACACAAGGTTAGTCCTCATATCACAATTACGTAGTGGCTAACATTAGTAACCGTCTTACATACTTAAAGGACGATGATCCAAAATAATATAACAAAAATGAAGCCTCTGCTAAAGTCAAAAAACAATTTGATCAGGAAGAAAAGTGTACTACATGTACCACTAATACACTACTAGTTGAAGAAGGAACAGATTTGTGTTTTCCCAAACACCTCCATAACATTAAATACATACTACATGTAATAAGCCGGCAGAATATAAAACTTTGCCCGTAGTCCTCTTAAACTTGTCAATTATACAATATAGCGATAATTAAAGCGTATGGAAATTACGACAATTCAAATAACATACGTGGCTTTAAATTGACTTTGAAAATTACGTATACAAAAGCGAATGTCAGGTGCCAGCGTAGAACGAATCGACAATTCTAAAATTACTATAATTATTATTACTTGCAAAATGCTTATTTGCTTATTTACGTCATCAGTCATGTTTTCTTATAAAAGTATATGAAAAATCATACAAAAAGTTTAAAGTATTATTCGATAACACATAACATAGCCCTACTATGCGTCGGTGGATTGAAAACATGATACTAAACAACTTTTATTTAATATTAAATATTTTTTAACTATCATCTATAGTAACTCTGTTGATAAAAATAAATTCACAGTGTTTCGTAATGGTAAGAGTGTATGGCAGACGAATATCTGAAAGTGGTAATATTAAAGACATTTCACGTGCTACTGACCGATTGCGACCGATATATCCCACTGCTGGCCTTAAACCCCTGTCGAGAGCTGAGGACCTAGACTACGGTGCGTTTCGTACGATATAAATGTCCCCGTGATGACCCTCAAACCTAGGGTTGCCAACTATATTTAGAAAAACATGTCACGTACATAAATGTAAAAGTAATGCTGCATCACCCGACAATATATTTCATTGCTACGGGAAGAAGAATAAAGGCGATGGTCTTGCTATTTATTCCAATGCAAGTGCTTGTTTTTTTACAATCTTACATAAATTTCTCCACACGCAGCAAGAATTTAAAATTGTAAAAAATACATCATATATTCCATTTGGCAACCCTAACATTCGGGCGCAAACAATACAATGCTTGTTTACGATATAAAGAGAGTTAGAGTATACCATAACCACTGAGTGGGCCATTCTCCAACACAATTTGGATACATAATTGTGCCGTTTAATCCGTTAATATATTTCGCCTATTAATATTTTTAAGCATTTCTAATTTGGCACCCCTGAGATTCTCAAATATTATCATAAGATATTGGGGTAAAATTATGTTTAAATATTGTCAACATTACGTATGGACGTTCTTCGTCTGAGTAGTATTGATCAGTTTGAGATTCTACGCTATTCGATAAATTATTAATGAAAATTTTCATTTCTGACTACAGGCACAGTATGTTCCGACTTGATGTAGTAATATAAGTCATTTTTACAGAAGCCTGACCAGCAAGAATGATAATCAGTATTTTTTTATATTCGAGCGTAAAACCGGTCAATAGTGCGCAATAAGTCATTCTAACTAATTACTGTAAGGCGAAGACCAACCAGAAGCGACGTGTGACGAGGACGTGGGCGGAAGTGGCATCCGTTTCAAGTATCCTCATACAAAACATAGACTTCCCGCGCCACGTGTTATGTAACGTATATTTAAAGTTGTGTCGCTTGTATATATTTTGTATAAATTTGGACGAAAGAAGCACCGTGTCCACGCCAACCGCCACTTTTGGCCGCGCATAAATTTACAATAGTAAAAAAAAATCAGATCGCATAATACACATGTCACCGCGGACATTACTCGAAGGACATGAGGTTGGCCGGCAGAGGCTTCACCATATTTTCAGTAACGTCGTTTATCTTCGAGACCCACAGCTTCGCAGTTAATTCTGACGTAGTCCTGAAATTCGAGGAATGTATGTAACTAAGAAGATATTATGTTGTTTTGTAAAAACGTACGTACGCACTTGGTCATTAAGCGGAATGTTTTTTAAC
>DWPW01000371.1:0-11884 GCA_018252015.1 Astraptes brevicauda
CCATGGGCGGCAGTGGCCATTTACCATCAGGTGGGCTGCATGCTCGTTTGCTACTTCCGTAACATTAAAAAAAAATACACAATACAAGGACATACACCATGACTAAGAACAGAAATTTTAATTCATCAGCCAAATTTCGCTCAGCGATCTGGCGTGCCAATGCGCCTTTTGTCATTACAAATAAACACAAAAAACTTTACTTTTTTGACCAAAAGCAGTAAAAAAATATATGTTATTAACTTACTGCTATTATTTATCTTTTAGATTGCAAAAGAAAGAGAAACCGATTACGAAAAAGAAGCGCCGAAGTATTTTTAACGAAGAAGTTATACGTAAATTAACACAGAAATATGAGAAAGGACTAATCACAATGATCACATTTTTGTAAGAAATATATAAATTGTTATCATCCGAGAAAAAGATGAATAATATTTTTTATCTGCAGATGATTATTTACATTGTTAATTATTTTAGTAAAGTATATTCATTACATTCTTGTTATATAACTTAAAATAAGAACTGTAGAAAATAAGTCTGTATTTGCATTTCTTAAGAATAATTCTAAGATTGATTATTTTGTTGATTATTTTTATATTTTAAAGATGAATAAAACCATCTAGTTTTATTCATCTGTTTTAAATTACTTCTGATTATTTTTTATTTTTGTTATGTTTACTGACTGCTGAATTTTTACTGACACAAAAAGAAAATAACGAGACACTTTTGAATTACTCGAATTCGTTACAAGAGACTAGTTGCGATACTCAAAACAGTTCGGATAAAAACACGGATAAGGATGTTATTGAATCACCTGCCTCGCCGTCTGATTCTCCACTCTTAACACCGGCTACAATTCAATATGGAAAGAATAACAGCAAGCAAATGGAAATTACTGAGATTCGAGAAAAATCGAGAGCAAAGAAGACGTAAAAGAGATGAAGAAAGAATGAGAAATATTGATTCGAATCGACCACGAGATGCTTTTACTAATTTATTCGCTAGTCTCTGTCAAAAGACAAGCGATCTTTCAAAGTATTTACAACTGAGAGTACAACGAGAAAATTTTGAAACAATTATTCGGGCTAAAGAAGAAGCATTATCTCATGCCTCAGTAAATAATTACTACTGCGTCACGCCCTCTACTTCGTCCTCATACGGATACACAAGTTCTACTAATTATCAAACCACTAATTTACCTGATGTGAGCCCCTTGCATGATGCTAGCCCCTTGCCCTATGTTAGCAGCTTAGGTGATACCAGCACCATGCCCGATGCCAGCACCTTGCCCGACGCCAGCACCTTGCATGATGGCAGCTCCCTACCCGATGCCAGCCACTTACCAACCGTTTGAATTAGCGTTGCTAGACGTCCTAATTTTGCCGGGACGTCCCGATTTTTTAATCAAAATTTAATGTCCCGTGCGGGACAGGCTCAGTCCCGGTTTTCGGGGAGGACTGGACTTTTCCAAAAAATAGGTCGCCAATTGCAAATATAAGTGAAACTGCAGTTCGTCGACCGAAAAAAAGGTCACTAAATTTTTTGTCTGTCAACGACATGGGCGGAGCCCCACACCACCCACGCCTTACGCCACCTCTGCTGTCCCGCTTTTGACTATGAAACCCCGCTTTTTTCATTCAAAAAGTTTCTAAATCCCTATATAATAAAAGAAAAATGTGGCAACGCCTTTGCTTCCGGCAATACATACCATGTAAAGCCCACAAATACGGCGTAAAAATTTATAAACTGTGCACAATTGATGGTTTCGAATGGCAGTATGAAATCTATTCTGGTCAAAGCCAGAGCCCACGATTTAGATTTATCTGGAAGTATAGTTGCACGCCTTGCTGAAAACCTGCTGGATGAGGGTAGATTGATAATAACTGATAACTTTTACACTAGTGTACCACTAGCCATCAATTTGAAAAGCCGTCGTTCTGATTTGCTTGGTACAGTGGATAAAAAGCGAAAAGGCCTTCCGCAACCTGTTACTGGAAGTAAATTGAAGAAAGGAGAGATTGCGGTGATGCAGAAATAAAATATTACAGTGTTAAAATGGCACGATAAACGAGAGGTTCTGCTTCTTTCTACATGCAATGGAAAGCAAATGAAAATAAGTAGCGGGCGAAGACCAGTACTGAAACTTGAAATGATTTTGGAATAAAATAAAGGGAAAAAAGGTATTGATGTGTCTGATCAGTAGAGTAGCTATAATAGTCCTACAAGAAAATCGATAACGTGGTATAAAAATATTGCCGTGGACTTATTATCAATCGCAGTGGTGGTATAAATTATGAGCATTATAGTAGGATGATTAAAGTTCATAATAGCATTTTTTATACTAATAAGGAATTTTCTTAATATGAGTACTTGCAGTCATTTGACCGCCCGCCGCCTTTGTAGGTAGTTAAATTTTGCCGTCTTTCTAGTGTTAAAGGTAGTATTAGGCCTTAACGACTTTTATTATCAATTTTGTATAGTCAGGTCAAATGTGCCTTGATAACAAAACTAATTAAATAATAAACTGCTCGGACAAGTGAATCATCAATATTCTGATTGGAAGGGATATAAATTCGTACGTCGGGAGCGGGAGTGGTCTCGTTTCCAATTTTGTTCTGGAGAAGTATTCGCTTGTGTTCTTTAACTAGTTAAAAATTTAAAAAAATCGTGACCAGTATGGCTACCACCACAAACTACTGCCTCGAGATCCTAACTATTACCGATTTTTTAAAGAAAGTTAAGCAGCCAAATTTCAAGAACCTTGTCTTCAAGGAGTTTAGACAATTAAAAACTGTCAAACTCAAAGGTACCACTCACAATTTTTATAAAGAAGAAATCTCATGTAAGAACCGTTGGCATGACGTTCCATGTTGGGATGACTCCTGCGTAATATTGACTTCGCATGGAACTCATATCCACAATCATTCAAGCAGATACTCCTTTCGGACTACCATATAGTAACAAATTGCGACAGTGATTCGACTTACATTCACGCAAATTTCGTGGATGGATACAACGAATCGCGTAAGTTTATCTGTTGTCAGGGTCCAAAAATGATCACGGCGATTTCTGGAAACTCGTCTGGCAGTAGGGAGTTCGCACAATCGGGTCATTGACCAAAATTGATAATGGTGACATTTCTTACAAGTATGGGCCCATGAGAAAGGTTTTCAACTAATTTTCGGTCGCTACATTGTCGAGACACTTGAAATAAAAAAATGAGTTTGGTTTCGTGGTAACCCGGCTTCAGCTTTTTGATATCACATGTGGGGATTTAAGAATTATAACCCATTTCTGGTACGCCAACTGGCCCAACTACAGTATCCCAAATCATTTAGAAGAGTTTGTTACGCTTCTGACCAAGGTAAATCAGTATCAATTAAAGTTAGTAGAAACGAGCACAGTTTTATGGCCACCGAAGACCCGGATCTATTGTTGTTCACTGCTCGGCGGCATTTGGTCGTACTGGATGCTTTTGTGCTATAGATTATGCAATAGATCAACTTCCAAAAAGTAAGACAATATCGCTCTTGAATTGACTGTACTAGAAATTCGCAAGATGCGACACTCAAGTATCATAACGCCGAAACAGTATGTGTTTCTTTACAATGTCATAGAATATCTATTGCCGACGACATAACAAGACATTGAAGTAATAGAGGAATAAAAAGGGACACTGCATCCAATATGTATGCCGCGATCAACTATATGCTACATGTGAATGTTATGTTAGGAAAAAACGGGTTGGCCTATCGAGTTGAACTCATGTTATTATGCCGATATGTAATCCATATATTGTAGGGACATGTAATACAGGGTGGCCCAAAGTCCTTTGAAAAGTAAAATTTGAATAAAATTAAAACGGTGCGCGGTAGCGGTGCAGGGGAAGCGGGAGCAGTAACTTCGGTTTCTGGGAATTTAGTCGCGATGGAGCGTTTCACCGGAGCGGACCGTGCGTTTTGTGTGCGCGAGTTTTACCAAAACAACAATTCGGCAACCGTTGCGAGGCGTAACTTTCGAAAACACAAAGGTTTACACAACTTTAACGATACTCCAACTCTTCAAACGATTAAGAACTGGGTTGCTAAGTTCGAGGAGACCGGTTCGACGTTAGATAAAGCGCGGTCGGGTCGACGAAGAACATCACGTACGGAACAAAACATCGACGCAGTGGCACAATCTATTCTTGAAAATCCTACACTCAACTCGTAAGCGTTCCAGTGCATTAAACGTACCCAGGACATCATTACAACGGATTTTGAAGAAAGATTTACTTATGCACCCTTACAAAATTCAATTGGTGTAAGAAATAAAAGAAACTGACGCTATTCAGAGAGAAAATTATGCGAATGAAATGTTGAATCGGTTTACTTCGTTCAAAAACATAATGTTCTCTGGTGAGGCTCACTTCCATCTTAACGGCCATGTTAGTAAACAAAATTGCCGCTATTGGAGCCCCATCAATCCAAAACTTAAGCATCAAAAGCACTTACATAGTCCTAAAGTGACAGTTTGAGCCGCTATGTCAGCCCATGGCATCGTAGGGCCTTATTTCTTTGAGTAAGGCAGAGGGCGCGCGGTTACTGTTACTTCGGAGCGATATGTGGCCATGATCGAGGAGGTTTTCAAACCAGAATTGCAAAACTTTCCAGGCTTTAATGCCCGGACATGGTTTCAACAGGATGGAGCAACTTCCCACACCTCTAACACTGCTATGCCCGTTATCCGTCAACTTTTCCCCAGCAAAGTGATCTCTATGAGAGGAGACATTTCCTGGCCACCACGTAGTCCGGATCTGACTCCGATGGATTTTTTTTTGTGGGGCTACCTTGTACGACTCTAACCCGCGGTCAATTGATGCCCTAAAAGAAAACATCCGCAGAGAAATGGCAAGCATTTCAGCAGTGACGTGCCGCGCAGTCATCGACAATTTTAAAAGTCGTTTGCAAGAGTGCCGTGATCGTAACGGATTACATTTAGAAGACGTTATTTTCAAAAAATAATTCCCGTTTTTTAAGCTTTATTTGTAAATAAAAATATAGTTCATAATCTAATTAGTTTTATTTTAATTATTTTTTTTCATTTCAAAGGACTTATGGGCCACCCTGTATTATAATGTTCATGTCAGCATATAAAAAGAGATCGTGTGATTTGTGAGTGTGAGTATTGCTTTATAATAAAGAATATATGTATGTGTGTAGCGACGGCTGCGTCCATCGTTTAAGTTTTACAGTTTCTAATATATTCCGTTAACGGTAATACGTATTTTATTTCCATAGTCCCAGATCCGAATAGGTAACCCTTTACAACATTACCTAAACTGGTGACCCCGAATTACTTATATACTTATAAGTTTGAACCCGAAACAGGGGCAGAAAATGTAATTGGACCTAATGAGCCAGACTTAGGAGCCTCGTCGAATGTAGTCGTCAATGTAGGCTTTCACGCGAAATACCGCGTAACCAATGTTACAGATTATATTTTGATAATTATTTTACATCGTTGCCACTTATAGAATGTCTTGCAAAACAAGGTATTATTAGTTTGGGAAGTATACGGAGAAACCGTATACGGGACTGTAAACTACCCACGGAGGAAGAAATCTTGAAAAAAGAGCGCGGCTATTCCGTTGAATACGTGGGCAGTGTTGGGGATATATCTACAGTGGCTTAGAAAGACAACAAGGTGGTCACGCTCGCAGCCAGTTTTGTTGGTGAGCTGCCCAAGACACAAGTCTCAAGGTATGATAAAGTAACTAAAAGATACGTGACTATTGATCGGCCAAATATCGTGAGTGAGTATAACCGCCATATGAGAGGTGTCGCTTTAACGCGTTCAGTGCCCCAAACGCGTCTGTGCATTTATTACATTTACGCTGTGTGCCCTGAACGCGCATGCGAGTTTCCATACAATTTGGTCATTCCTATTGCCGAGTGCCCACGGCGCGATAGTGAGCCCATTGTTCTCGACCCGCGTGCCGCTCACGCGACTGTGAGTTTATTGTTAAGTATTTGACGAATATAAAAAATGTTATTTCGTAATTTTCCACTTGGGACTGCTATTATTTTACTAATCTTATGCAACAAATATTTTCATAAAAATGTATCTACTTATCGAATTATTCAGTAGAGAATATCTAAATATTACATTTTAGCGCGCTCGAACGCTTCATACAAAGAGAGTGTAAGAATGGAAGGTCAAAATCAAATCATGACACTAAAGGTATCCGAAGTATCTTCAAGTTTAAATATAAAAATCTATATATGTATTATAATCATTTATATGTACATCACCTATAAATAATAAAAAAAAATATTTTAGATTAGTTCAGATACCATCGACTTATTTACGATGTTATTCAATTACCTTGGAGCCCTTTGTTGACTTTCCAGATTCCGTTTGAATCATTCCAATCGGTCAAGGTTACGCGGAATTATAACCGAACATAAATATTTCAATTTAGTATTTTGTGTCAAAAGTAAACTTTGTTAATTTTATTTAGCTATATCATAAAATCAAATCTATATATCCATATATCTAAAAATCATATCTAATAATTAATAATTAATCATTTCATTTTCGATCAATTACATAACGAATTTACTTCCTTTACAATAAAACCGGAAACGCTTTAATGTTTGTCGCCAGACGATAGTGCAGGGCACCAATGAATGATTGAATGAATAAGTGCTGTTTGATGGATAGACGTAATTAAATTCTCAATCGATTTACATTCGATTTACTTTTCTCACAAATAGTATCTGTACAGTATTGTAACTCGGTCCTGTCCTTCAATTATATACCTACAGACGCGCTGGGCGAGAGTTGGCGTTAGTGCTGTCCGCCTACATATGTTAATTACATCTACACAGGTACTGACTTCATACCGAAATTGAAGCGCGTAGGTATAACTTGCGTTCCGTGCGTTTGTATGAATACAGAATACTGTACATATACTATTACTGTTCTTTTAATAATTATGTTGCTGGCAAAACCTAATTAGTTTTTTACAAGCTATTGTAGTATAGAATCGCATACTTTCGTATAGTACATTGCTATACAGAAACGAACATATGGATAATGCATATTCGGTCATAACGACTTAAGAAAACGACACAGTTATCCTAGAGATAAAATGTATCTGAACTAAATCAATATTTCATACGCTATGATCAACCTAGGCATATTAAAATAATCAAATCCGATTTATATACATTAAATAACATAAGATTGAACTTGTATGACAATTAAGTTTACAATCATAGTAAATTAGAAATTATATTTAAAAATAAATGTATTGCCTATTGATTCATTTATGGATCGTTGGACTTCGACAATATTTCCATTTCAATTTTTTTCGTTTAACTACTCAACACAATAAACCTATCCTTCCAAAATATAATTTAAAATATAAACACTTTTACCATTATTTTAATACAGTAATATAAAGCTCTTTAGAAATTTGTAGAATAAAGACTGAAACATGCGAGTAACAATTGAATTGAAAAGAACGATTCGATATTTCGACACTTAATTTTCTCAATGTCACAGCTCTAAAACAGGATGAAGATTTAAATTTTTATTTCATTCGTTTTCTGTCCCTCGTGCGGTGTACATTATCAACAATGTAAGTATTTTTTAATGTTTTGAGGAACATAATAATTATGTTAAATATTGTTTTACTATAAATGTGACAAACTTATATGAAATTTTATTTCAGGAGCCGAAGATCTCAATGGGCCCGCCGCGTTCGACGGTTTTTGCTGTGTGGCGTCAACGAACCGTAAGTTCTTATAACATTTTCGTTAAAACCAACTTTCCATCCATTCATCATCCTTTTGAGCTCGACCACTGATTATAGGCCTCGACTAATAAGGATTTTTACCAATATCACCAATGTCACCGCGCCTGGCATCCATATTGGTGACCGCACGTGTCAATTTACACACGAACATTCTGCAGCCCATTTCCTACCTTTTGTCCCTAAGTGGCCTGTTACGACATCCTGTAATATGCTTACCACATTGAAGGATATTTCGATATCGATAATAAACGATACATCTGTAACACAAATACCTATTTGAGTTTTGTATAAGCAATTTTACAATTGCTTTTGTGGGGTAGGTAAACTTTTAACTTCAATGGTTTAATGTTCGTTTTTTACAGAATCTACGAGACGCCACGCAGCCCGAACGCGGCGGAGCGCTGGCTAGTAGTGCAGGCGGCGCTGCAGGAGGTATGTATATTCACTATAGTCTTCATTATTACTCTCAAACATACTATTTAAGATATTTACTCTTATTACCTTTGCATCTTAATTGTTTTTTTATTATGTAAGAAGCAGATATGTTAGAATGCTTCATGTGTCTCCCTTACCACTTCATTCCACCAGATAGATTGTTGATAGGACTCCGTAATCAATCCCGGATTAGATTAGGTGTCCAGCCCGAGGACTGTCATAGTTATGTTGCTACCTCCGAGGGCCAAATTTGCACTTAGAAACTCTGATATGAATGTCACCCTTACCGCAGCCTTTAAACTGAAACTCGGCAGGGTTGAACATTATAGAGATAAGGAAGTAATAAGTGTGGCAATGGTGCAGTTGGAGTTAAACCACAAAGGATTCCACCACCTTTCGATATAAAGTTTTCTTTTGGATGTATAGCTAAACTCTACTTTCACTAACTCATATATCAAATAAAATTTGTTGTACAGGTGACCCGGCAGCTAGATAATTTGAGGGATGAGATCTCCACACTGCGGCGGCAGGGTCCGGTGGGTCCGGTGCAAGAACCGATATATGCTGAAATGAGGTAAAGATTTATTTCAATTTTCTTTGACCTCTACTCCTCTTTATGCTTTGTAAAGGAACACAATACTTTTTTGTCTGGTATGAAACGTGTAGTAAGCATGAGATTTGCATTATGTTCAAACACAGTCCTTCCTGGAATGCATCTGAGCATTCAATTGGATCATGATTCTATTTGAAGTTCATTATAGATGTCTATAAGTAAAACTGACCACTCCGCATCAGGAGGACTGCATGCGCATATTTGCTGGTGTAGCTATAAGAGCTTACCTTCAGGAGGGCTGCATGCACATTTGCTACTACAGCTATAAGAGCTTATCTTCAGGAGAACTTTTTGCACATTCTCTAGCAGCTATAAGAACTTACCATCAGGAGGACTGCTTGCACATTTGCTTGAAAGGCTATGGATGTTTACCATCATGCGGACTGCATGGTTATTTGTTGCGTTCATATAAACTAAAAATTGTTAGGAAGAGCCTTCGGAAGTATTCCAATTTGAGATGTAATTAACCGTAATCGTTATCTTATCAATCTAAAGGTGCTACAATCTATATGGTTAGAGCGGGAATGTACTACTGTCACACATATGTCTATGGGATATATGGGAGAACTGCATGCACATTTATTTTTCAGAAGCAGAGGACCGGCCCTGCCCCTGTCGCCGTATGTGGAGTGGTTGCTGGAGCGAGTGAATTATAGGGAGCCCTGGTAAAATTATTTACCAGGGCTCCCAAACATATATAATGAATTTGTACATAACCTTGTGTTTTATTACTTTCCCACTATCTAATTATGATAATGACTAATAATCGCTACCAAAACTTAATTCATTAGTTCAGTAACACTAAATATATCTTACATGTATACTACACATTACAGAGTATTGTTGATAATACATGTCACATTGTTTATAATAGGGAATTATCTATACATTAGCTAGGTCACCTAAGTGATTTGTTTTTTTTGCCCATGTTGATAATAAAATAGTTTTAGATATATATGAGTATACTTTTTCAATACTTGTGTGGTATTTTTGGTAGGTACATGTTATTTCTGTTATACATTGTACATATAAAGTTTTATGAGTTCTGAATTATACATAAGTACTGCCTTTATTGTAACTACAACTTAGGACATATGAGGATAATAGGATAGGATTTTATTTTTTATAGGATATCCAAAACTGCTGTCTACACCATATAGGTCATCATTTGGACAATCTCACTCATAATCATTTATTGCACAATCCTTCTATCATACATTTCGTAGGTCTAGATTTTTACAACATGCTTTCATTATTCTATTCGAATGATATTCATGCAGTCCCATTCAAACTTTCAATCTGTTTTTTTTTTATCGTACTTGTGACATAAAATTACAATATATAAATAGCTATCAAATAAAATGGAAACAACTTTTAATATCCTCTTTTTTAATTTTATTATATACAATAATCAGCTTTAGTTGGGGAGCTCCGCTAACATATTTAGCAGAGCTCCCCAGTTACTGGAGGCCACGCGTCAAGCGGCCGAAGACGCGCCGCCACTCCTCCTGGCGCTCCTGGAGCTCCTCGTTGGTGAAGGGCCGTCTCCGCGGCTCCCTCCCCTCCGGCAGCTCCAGGCGCCGTATCCTTCCCCAGTCCTCTGGGGAAGGAGGCGGTGGCGCAGGCAGTGACGGCGGTGGCTGCTCCTCCTCTTCTTCTTCTTCCCTTTTTCTGAAACAATATAATAAACAAAATTATATATGTAAAGTTAAACTTTCTTCATATCAATATGTAGTGATCAATATCAATGTTTGTCATGTCATAGATAGCAATAAAAAGCGTTGCAGTTCTTGTTTGAAATCTGGATGATTGAAACACTTACATGAGATGAGACATCCAAACTTAGTTCTTAGGGGTAGCAATGCATTTGTGGTGAATTTCACATGATATTACAAACCTATTGGTGCCTGATTACAGATGCTATGAAAATAATAGTTGTGTGTTTTAGTTTTTTTGTAGACATATCTACGTTTTACTCTACTCCTAAAAATTGATTTACGAAATTAAGTAGATGGTTCTACTTACATACAGCACCAAGACAGCAGGCGACTCCATCGCCTTGATGGACTCGCCACGCCCAAGAGGGGTTCTCTGAAAATAGAAAATTACGTTGCAAGCTCGGCACAAGCATTCACAAGCAAAGTTTTTCAAGTACAAAACTGGGGACTTGACAAACAAAATTATAGTATCTATACACATATGTTTTATAAAACAAAGTCCCCACAAGCTGTATGTAATCGATTTTTTGAAAATTTACTAATCGCATGTTTGTATATAAACGGTAACCACGTGGGCGAAGGCGCGGGCACAGCTAGTTATAAGTAAAAAATCGTAAGGCACAAGTATTTAGGCGTTCTATTATTCATGTAATTCTATTAATCCTGCAATTTATTATTCGTGTAGACTGTATTTAAAATATAAGGTACTTACCGTGTATCGCTCATGTTTGGGCCTGTACGTGCGTGCGTGTGAGTTCTCTGAATATTTGACGTTTTGAGGCCCGTGGGTAGTCGCCACTATCTCCTACTTTCGATCATGGTGTTGCCCTGTTAAGATTTATTTCTCCCCAATTTCATTTTTTTCCCTAAAATAAGTGTTACGGCCATGGGATCAAATCCTTTACAGCCAATCTTCAATATTTTTTTTTATTACTTATATCCTAATGAAATATGATGATGAAAGGGTCCATATGGAAGGTGAAGATGGTAGATGAGAAAGGTCGAGCGCTTTACGATAAAAACCCCATCATTTTAACGCATAAAAAAAAATTAAACACAAGCTTTGAAAAATAATATGCAAAAACGCTCTCTTCGCGTTCCCAAAATAATTCCCCCCGATTTTACATATAGTTTGTAGACTATTTTTGTATATTTATTGCTTCCACCAACCTCAACTGCAAAAAAATATAATTGTTTACTATATATATATATATATATATGTACACACACACATATATAAACATATAAATAAATCTATTCATTCAAGTAAATAAACTAAATTTTCCCGCATAAGTTTTATAGTAAAATCGATAGGTA
>DWPW01000372.1:0-11879 GCA_018252015.1 Astraptes brevicauda
TCTGGTGTTTACGACGGTATGCGACCACACATACCGCCGTCCTTCCCGGGGTCGCTGGCCAGGCGGTCTGAGCTCCCGCCTCTCGCCGCCCGCGACCCCGAGAGCCCCCTTTTAGTGGCCTCTTACAACAGGCAGGGAATACCGTAGCCCTATTCTTGTCCCGGAACTACAGGGACCTTATTTTAGTATCCTTAGAGTTAAAGTTAAACAGTCGGGTAAAAATAAACTCAAATTGTAATTACACACTGTAAATTGTACTTACTACACGGAAAACAAATTCACTCACACTTATTTACTTGCTTATTTGTCATTATGTAATACAGGATGTTTATACAATGGAACAATAATTGTGCACTTCCTTTACCAATTATGCACACATAAATAGTTAAATACCAACACAAATATACATTCAGTACATTAATAAGGTTATTACAACATGAAGAATGCAACTGTGAAGTTCAACCGCGGCTTCAACACTGCTACATCTATTTGTAGCATAACCAGTTCCTGTATTTTGATGGAAGGGTGTTGACATCAGCTTACATTTGAGCTGAGAATCATAAGGACCATAGTCCCATATGATGATAATGCATTGATGAATGTCTGTAGGGTATCCCTTTTTATAGTTTGGAAGTAGCAAACAAGCATGCAGTCCACCTAATGACAAGATACCACTTCCGCCCATGGACATATGTAATCAATCCTAGATAAAATAAAGTCCTACCTAAAGTTGACTACAGATGTAATGCTACCCTGCGGACTAAGTTGAAACGCCTCGGACAAGTATGTCTCCCTTACCACAACCTCCAGACCAGACAAGTATGTCTGCATTACCATACCCTCCAGACCAGAACACAGCAGCTTTTATTAGTTAGAAATAGGTATGGCTGTGGTGCTGCCGAAGTCAAACCACAAAGAGTTCTATCACCTTCTGGTTGCTGATGTTCATGGATGCCAGACACTACCTACCATCAGGTAAGGTAGCCAGCATGATAGTTGGCTACTACAATCTTATAACAATTAATGTTATTAGAATCTCTCCAAAAAGGGAATTTGCCAGATTTGTAGTAGATACATAGGTAAATTTGTAGGAATATTGTACTTAATCCTTGAAAGAAAAGAATGTAAGTAGGACTGACCACACATGTACCTTCATTACAAACATTCAAATACAGTTACTACTACTATTCACTCACAACAAAAACTTTTTAGATTTACTATACATAAAATGTGATAAATAGGGGTTTAATATTTTTTTATACCTGAAGAAATAGGAACACTGAAAACTTAAATAAATATTAAAATAATAGAAAACCATTTATTTTAAAATATTTAGTAAACTTTTGTATTTTTTAATCCAAATACACAATTATTATTATTATTACTGTATGAACACCAATTAAAATTCTAATTCAATTTATGTAACATTCACTAAAGCAATTATTAAACTCATATCACTCATAAGGTTTTAATGATTAGACTCACCTGTGGAGGGGAGCACAACACTGCCTTGCATACTTTGGGCACCCCATTGTCGCAAATACATAGCGTACAGGTATCCGGGCCAGGGACATAGTGGAGACCGTGCGATATTATCCTACCTCGCACGTCTGTGCAATCGCCCTGCGCTAAAACACCTACAAACAAACAAATCACATTTTTCACCCTTTACTCCACACAACACATAAATGTCACAATTCACCACGGAAATAATTACTTACTATGAAACCTCAAGGTTGTTAAGCACAAAACGATCGCGACAATCATTTTATTTATCAATTCGTTTTTCGACTTCTAACACTCATTTTTAGGGCTATAGAACTTTTGTCCCATTTATTTTAAATCGATATTCGTTCGCTGGCCGCAGAAATCTTTACAAAAGATAAGGACAGATAGAAAATTGAACATGCGTCTTAGCTCCGCCGTCCTGCTACCTGCTTCTCTACGATTTTTCCCAGTGTTTCCCAGTTGATGCTTGCTTTGCTTGATTCTTGCTTGTATTCCGTCACTGTCAAACTTCTGTCAAATGTCAATGTCATATGGAAGTAGATAAAATCAAAATTCGTAACTTGAAAGCAGTCCTTCATTCATTCATCATGACATTACACATATGATGATGATATATTATTGTTATTTTAAATTCAAACAATGGGCGAAGTAAGTGCCATGCAATAACCAACTGTAACGTCATCAATGGCGTTGAACGATCGCTAGCGGCGATCAATGGAACGCTAAATAGTGAACGTTAATAAACCTGTGAGCTGTAACTGGAATTTTTTGTTATGTTGCCAGCCATGCTAGTCATTTGAATTGTCACTTCACAATTTGTCATAATTTATCATTTCGTGTAAAATAATGTCATTTTAATTATTGTCATTTCGTGTAAAGTACGTTTTAGATATTTTTTGCGATTGAATCTTAAAATCGATAAAGGGTTTAAATCCATTTCCATAAGACTATTAACCGGGAATTAAGTAATAATGCACTGATAAGTTAAACAGTACTTATCGTATAATGTTCTAGCTATTAGGTAATTAGGATAATGGCTGGTTTCGGAGACTACAGTGGTTACAACCGACCCTACGGCCTAGATCGGAACAGAGAGACGAACGATCTGTACGATACGCGTTATCAACAGATCTACGGATATCACACACCCTTGAACGAGGAATACCAGGGACCACCGCTAGTTATGGATGACGTCTCGGAGGAAGGTATAGCCAAAGTCATATCTATGCAGGCTTGTGTTCGTTATTATAAATTTGTACAAAACTAGATGGAGCTGGAATGTCAGAATTTTGCTTTTTTTCTTTGTCTCGTGATTGATCGTAAGCAAAATTACAGATACGCACGACATAACCCCCACAGAGAAGTTATTCATTTATGCGAATAAAAAACATAAAAGAAAATTAAATAGTTTCTTTCATGCCTCAAATTAGATTTGTTAAATACAAATGACAAGAGTAGTATAGCATTCTACCTTTGTGTAGGCAATTAAAATATAGAAAGGATAACTCTTATTCCAATAAATATAGAAATTAAATCAATTACACATAACTATTGACAATTATTTCTGATAGGAATCACAAATTTTATTGTCAATAGCAAATATATATATTATATTGTAACAACAAATATTTAATGAATTGAGCAGCTGTTAAGTGGTTAACTCGTGAATACTGACTGATCAGTTATGTGCTCATTATAAAATATATATGACTTGCTTTTTCATGTAAATCTATACACCTGAGAATTCTATTAAAAAAGCACTCAAAAGATGCATGAAGTTTAACAATTCTCAAGTTCAATGTCAGCATATTACACTATGCCAAACTGTGGGGCAATGGTAGCCAACAAATGAATTTTCAAAACAAATAATTCACCAATTTTTTGTTTACTTCCAGAAGGCAGCGTTTACGTGACCACAGCTATAAGTGTAGCAAGCTTGATTACAGAAAACTTATTAAGTCATCCTTTTATTGTTTTAAGGAGACAATGTCAGGTAACTAACTATATGTAGGATACATAATATGTGACATACATAATATGTCGCATTTTATGTATGTATTTATATATTTATAGTTATACATTTAAATTATTTATTATGCGCATGCTAGATTTGCCTTTACAAATGCACACTCCGATCACAGTGCTGCTGGAAGAAATTTCAGTTTGTAATAAGCAGTCCTTTGTAATGTAATGTATTATTTTGTTCAATGTATCGTGTACTTGTACTTATTAAATAAATAATTAGGTACACTGTTTCATATTATCAATTGCAATTCAGCTTTAAGGATTTAGTCCTTGTTTATTATCAGAATTGTATTTTGGGACTACAAGTTAATTATCATATTATCTGTTGGTACAATTTTAGGGTCAACTGGCTATCCAAATTAGATTTTTTTTTAAATAGTGAACTTAGCCAATTACATAAAAAAATTAAATGTTCTTTTTTTATAATTATTGGATTTACTCTTTATTGTCATTATAAATATAAACAATATTGTCATAGGTGCACAACAGCCTTAAGAACTACCACATAGTGCCCTACACCCTCTTACCAGTTGTGGTACGGTTGCACAGACGACAAGACTTCACCACCCTGTGGAAGGGCATTGGTTCTACCTGCATAGTGAAAGGTCTGAATCTAGCTGTCGAAGATGTTATATCCAAAGGCACAGGATGGCCCAAGTAAGATATTTAGTCCTTCAGTCCAAGGTCCCCAAAACTATTATTAAAACCAAAATTTTACCTTTATTTTATTGATAATACTAATTTTCAATAGATAAACTAAATATTTAATTTATAATAGTCAATAGATAAACAAGAAAAACGAAGGTCCAAAATGATGTGTCCTTGCCTATTTACTTAAAGAACTACATGTAGTTCTCTGTGAGAGGATAATTTTAACAATAAGACTTCAAGTTTATCTCCAATATAATAGGATTTACAAAACCATAGTATAATATGAGAAAACTAAATGACATTCATTTATTAATTCTGTAACTGTCACTACATGAAAAAAGTGAATGTTTTCATACTTTCTATCATAAATATTTTATTTGTGTTTTCAGGGAGATTGGTAAATGCAGTTCAGTACTACAATTCATGCAACACCTGACTTTGAAATGGTAATTGATATTTTTATGCTAATCTTCTTTTTATGCCATCAACCATTAGTTAAAGACATCACAAAAAAATATTTAAAGGGCTATGAGTGTTCACTCATTTCGTCTGGGATACAAGGTTATCACATAATGTCTTTATATTGTGGATATACCTGATTATACTATAGGATTGCCACACTTTTTGAGGATAAATAGTATTTCTTACAACAATGTTGCAAAAAAGTTAAGTTAGGGAAAACACAGACTTTCTGCCTTTACTTAGATTACGTACTAAAATAAATGATATTTGTTTTATTGCAGTATAAGTTTAGCAATCATTACTCCGTTTTACTCTGCGAGCTTAGTGGAAACTGTACAGAGTGATATTGCTAGCGACAAGCCAGCTCTGTTGGACGTGTTCAGGGAAGGATTTGTACGCCTCCTAGAATGGGGTACTCCAAGTCGGGGCCGCATGCTGCCCATATGGGCGATAGTTCTACCTACCGCAGGGCTCGGAATCTCGAAGTATTTTGCACAGTATGTATTTTTTTTATGAATACTGGTGTTTTTAGGTGTAAGTGGTAGATGCTTCATTGTAACAAATGTATTATTATTATAATTATAAAACAAAGTCCCCAAAAGCTATCTGTATGTTATTGATTTACTCAAAAGCTACTGAACAGATTTTTGAATGACTTTTACTAAAAGATATCAATGCTACAATACTATATCCTCGTGGGCGAAGCTGCAGGCACAACTAGTGTATATAATAATTGTTGCAGAAAAAATTGCATACCTATAGAAATTTATGTATAAATGTGCATAAGCTCTAATATAAATCAATAATAATCATACACTATTGTAACGTAACGCCCCAATGTAACTGTTTCCGTTACTCTACTACTTTTCCCTCTCAGAGCCTCTAAGGAAGTTTCACTTCAATGAGGGGATAACGTGTTAAAATATTTTAATAACGTTTTCGTTTACAGTTTGGTGTTAAAAAACATAACAGTGAGAATTCTTCGTTTCCAACAAAGACACAGACATGAACTGAGTGATGTATACATTGCAAACTACCCTAAAAACACCCCCAACCCTCTTATAGAGGACATGAATTTGAAAGCCAACATCTTCTCATTTATTGCTATGGAAATAGCATTCTATCCAATAGAAACTATCATTCATAGACTGCAAATACAAGTAAGTAATAATGATTCAGTTTTAATAAAAAAGATAATAGAGTTTTCAGTACTATGTAAGTGCAAATACTCTTTAACTTGCTGTCATTTCTCTCTCGAATAAAAATTAAAACTACTTCCATTGAATGGTGCATAGGACAGTTTTGCATTTTATATGGCTTTTATGCACAAGTCGGTGATTTTAACACGGTTTTTTGAGGTTCGTTTGTATGTTACTATGTTTGTATGTAACTGACACTTTGAACTTAATTTTGACCGATTTTAATTGGTCGGATTTAGTTGAAACTGCATACTTATTATATTAGCATGAAAAAAACTAAAAACTGAAAGCTTCATTGGTACTATCTGTCTATAAACTATTGACACCATGCACCCCACGCTTTTTTTACAATTATTATTTTATACTTTGTAGATCGGGTTTTAACAAATAGTGTTTTTTAAACTATTATTTTGGAATTTACCTGGTTGTCATTTTACTATACTATTTTATACTAGTCAAGGTTAATTCCAGGCATTCATTGTTTTAAATACGTAATAAACAAAACAGTTATAAAATGAAACATTTATTTACAGGGCACAAGAACAATAATAGACAATTTAGATACTGGAACATCAGTGACTCCAATTCTAACTGGTTATGAAGGATTCGTGGATTGTTACACCACAACCATATCAAAGGAAGGGGTCGGGGGTTTATACAAAGGCTTTGGGGCCTTAATACTGCAACTTACAGCTCACTTAGCCATCATCAAGTTGACTACCCTTGTAGTGTCCGAGATATCCAATCTTCTGAAACCAGCCAATAGTCCGACCAACTCGGATGACTCACAACACTCTCAACGGAAGTACCTCTTCAATTGATTACAATTTTTTTTCATCAACTTGAAATAATAGAATGGATTGTCACACCACGAGAAATAAAAAACTTTTTACACATTGGATTTCTGCCGTTTAACGTCGCCAAAGCGGGCAGCTGTCCCCTCCAACCAAGATATACAGTAACCTTTCCTTGATATACAATTGCATTAGTATTGGCTGGCTACGCCCTTGTGTCACTATCAAACATAGTTTGCAAACCTGGTCCATTTCATATATTGTTGTAGTTGAATATTACAAATGTGCAGCATACCTCATTAGAAGAGAATTATAGAAGCAGGTTTTTATTTAATATTTATTTTTATAAATTTGCTGCTTAGCCATTAAGTAAACTAGTAAAGATTTAATGTTTATTGTTTTAATATTGAAGGTTTTAATAAAAATCGGTTTGTAAACATTTTTTTATTTTTGACATAAAATGTAACGTGAGATATCAATCTAAATACTAGCAATCTAAATATTATTAAGGCGTTTTGCCGTCGCGCGTGTTTGTACCGTGTAAATGTCAGTCACATTCTATCGTTTTGTACCGACATGGCCTGCAAAAATCTCTGCAGGGGAGTATTCATGTGTGTAGATGAGAGACATTTGCGACCATAAACACGTGCGCCTATTAAAGCTTAGTTTTGGTAATATTAGAGCTGGGGTAAATCCATGGCTTGAATTGTATGCTAATTCGACCTAATTAATGATTGTGATAAGTTTTTGATTCAGAATTACACATATATCATTTTCAGATTACATTTTCTTTATCAAAGTCAATAACAGATGTGTTCTCACTCCTGTGATTTAAGATGGTTACTTCATATTTAAGTCAGCCAGCATTGACACCCTTTCAAGTAATGCATGAACCGATTTATTTTAGAAATGTAATTGTGTGATGTTTTGTGGCTATTTTAATCTGCATTTTCAAATATTTATTTTTACCCAAGCTAAAATATTACAATAACTAAGTTTAATTCTACTGCATCCGCACAATCAATGGGTTAAGACAAATCTTCCTTTTAATAATCGCCTCATGATAACTTTACGCCCATTTGGAGTAGATATTCTGGTAGCCCACCCATGACGTCGAACTCTCCTTACTTCATTAGGGCGAGGGAAGTAACAGCGCACCTTTGTCCTAATCGTTGAGATGAGGAAAGAATCTGGTTTTACTAGACTTGTACTTGTAGAACTTTGCGAAAGTGTCTGGAGACCCTGACCAAATACCCTGAAAGAAAAATGGTTTGTAAATAAAAACATTAGTATTCTCTTGCTAGTTGTTGCACATGACTTCTAAAAGAGTATAAATGAACAATTTAATCCTCAGAGATTGACACAATGTATGTAAATCCTTACAAAATTGGTGTGTATGTCACCAAAAGAACATGTCTGAATTAGATAGAATGTCTCCATGATAATTAGTGACAAGCAAAGATCCTTTAGCTGTTACATATATACTCCTTTAAATTATAAAATCAATGGAACTAGCACAACATGGTTCTGGCTTCTGTCGGTGAGAAAAGACTTGCCCAGCGAAGTCTACTTATACAGGTATAGTCCGAGCTAAACTTTAGTCCCATAGGAATATGAAGGGAGTCGCGACGCAATAAGCAAATTATGTTACGGAGTATACCTTTGTGTAGAGTATCACAGTGGAGTAGAAGTTTAGCGAGGACTATACTCAGTATAATACTGTGGATGATATCGAGGTTATAATACCATAAAAACTTACTTCAAGGGTTGAAAAACAGCTGCAAGTAAACGCGACATTTGGCAACAACTATTTTTCCAAATCTGTGACGAGTAGTTCTGGATTCTATAAGTTCAATTTCAATATTTTTAACTGTTTTATCTGTATAGTTCCCAATAATCAAAATATGACAGATGGCTAGTAGGGATGGCCGTCATTTATCGGGTTTTGTTAAAAGTAAAACATCGATATTAAGGTAAAAAATATCGACATTTTATAGTCCTTCCAATCGGACCATATGTTTTTGAAGGGTGTCAGCTAAAGTCAGTGGGATATTTCTAGAAATGAGGATAGTAATACTCGTTTGTCGCTCATTTTTAATTTCTGCACAGAACTAGCATAAGGAAAATATAGATTCGAAAATATTTTAGTAAATTATACAATAATAAAATCAAACAAATCACTCTGATTCGCTTAATGAAGAGCAGACTTCGTGATAATCATGTTACGCAACTATAATGGATCATATTATCATTATTATCGATTATTAAGTAGGTATTATGGTTTATATTTCATTTAATCAGTTTTCGTCCATTCGGACACAACCTGTCAAGAATGCATTTTCTCAGCGGCCAGACTAAAGTAGTAAAAAAATATCCATAAACAAATGTTGCTATCTCTAGTAATAGTGTCCTACTGACCTGATGACACCCTTCAGTATTTAAATCTCAGAAGATCCCTACTATAGTAAATCATAATTTTAAAGAATTGACGATTATAACTCTTAATTATGTACAGTTTTTTACGTCTAATTTTAATTTATAGAAAATATCTTTCAGTTTAATTTCATTGTACATTACGGATGTAAGTTGTGAAACTATCGATAGCAATATTACCGAAAGATAGAATACGATAATAGCGATACCTACTTTAAACATTCTTGCATAGATAAAAAATCGTAAAGTTATTTTAAAAATAGATTCATAATTTATTTTAACAAAAATCAATATTATAATTAATATTTACTTAAAAACTACCTACGTTAAAGAACGTATTTCGTATTTTATTATTACTATTACGTTAGCTAGGTTAGGTTAGATTTTAACATTATCCTGTGAATAGAAACGTTCTATGATATTTATGTTGTCTGTCGATATGAAAATTGAAGATGGCGGACAAAAATAATAAGGGCGCTAAAAGAATATTTTCGTTTATCGTAATAATATCAATGCAATAATTTAGAATTCTGTTACGAGTGTTATGTTCAAATATTCTTTATGTGGAAAACATTGCAAGCCAGTAAGTGAAATGTGCCTATTAATAGAATTGCGTTGACATTGCGTATTTGCTTATATTTATAGTCTTAATTTCAGCGTCGATAGGTACGGTACTATACCTACAAAAATATCAAATTTTCATGTCAAAATCTGACTGTTTTTATAGTTTCAGATAAAAAATGTCAGCGATAAAAGTAAACTTTGAGATTGGACATGAGGCATCGCTTAAATCCAAGAAGACTCCAGAAGGATTTACTCACGACTGGGAGGTATTCGTGCGCGGGCAAGAAGGTGCAGATATAAGTCATTTTGTGGACAAAGTGGTTTTTCTTCTGCATGAAACTTTCCCCAAACCCAGAAGAGGTAAAATTTTCACTTCATTTCATTTATGTTTACCCATTTTCCAGTCAGATTCACCAGAATTTATAGTCTCTAAATATAATGTACCACTTGTTGATAAGTTATCATAACACAGTTGAAGTCTATTAATATAATGAATGCATTTTGAGATACCTACCTAATATATTTCGAATTTTTGTGAAAGTTTTGAATCATTGTTTACTATTTATAGAATTATTGCAAATTCTATCACTTTAATTGATTATATTAGTAATCAAAATATTTAATGAAAATGTACTGTCATAAAATCACAGAATTTATTTTTGGTAGCAGTGTAATCTCAGAATTTTGGTATTTACAAATAATACAGAATATTTTATAAGGACAATATTATTTGTTGAACATGACATTTTTTTTCCTTTCTTTCAGTTGTTAAGGAACCACCATTCTCCATCAAAGAGGCAGGCTATGCAGGTTTCATTTTTCCCATTGAAATATATCTAAAGAATAAAGATGAGCCTAAAAAAATTAAATTCTCATATGATTTTACTTTACAAACAAGTGGATTCCTAAGAGATAGATATATTTTCCAAAATCCTAATGACGATTTTAGGAAAAAACTTTTGAGGGGAGGTGGAATAGCCATCTCCAACAATGCATTTTACACAAATCCAGATCAAGAGAGTAGAAGCAGAGATTCATTTACTGATGAAAAACAGCAGCTTGTAAGCAAGCCTAAATTGTCCATAGAAAATGTCAAAAAACACAAAAGCAAAGAGTACAAGGAAGAAATTCCACACACAAGAAACAGTTTTGAAACTTTATTCGGACAGCCAATACAGAAGCCATCGAAAGTATCACCAGAACCTAAGAAGAGCGAGAAAAATGTACCACCTTCTAAATCTGATAAAAAGGACAGGGAAAGATCAAGTTCTGACAAAAAGTCTAAACATGAACGCAAGGAAGCCAAACCTGAAAAAGTAAAAGTAAAAGAAGAACGAGACAAAATTCGCCCTGAAAAGATAAAAAGTCATAATAAAGACCCAGATAGATTGAAAGAAAAAGCTCCAAAAAGAACAAGTGAAAGACCACCCTCACCAGAGCCTGCTAAGAAAAGATGCCCAAGTCCAAACAAAAGAGTTCCTAGTCCAGTACCCAGATCTAGCAGTGCATCAAGTATTAAAGATGAATATAAAGCTCCTAAACATACTCCTGAAAACTTTGAACAAAAAAAGCTAAAGGTGGAAGAAAAACCACCTGAACCTAAATTGGAAAAAGAACCTAAAGAAAAGAAGAAAAAAGAAAAGAAGAGTCATGACAGAGACAAAGAAAGAAAGGAAAAGAAAGAACACAAAAAAGATAGTCACAAGTCCAAAGAATCCCCAAAAGAGCCTCTCAAAGAACCACAAAGGGACATTCAAAAATCCAGAGACATAGTAAAAGAAGAGAAGATATTAAAAGAACCCATAGTGAAAGAAAAAGCTCCTAAAGAGAAAATTATTAATAAATTCTCTATAGAGAACCTTACAAAAACACCACCACCTGAAATTGAAGAACGTCCTGAGAGTCAAAAATTAAAAGAAAAAGGGGAATCAGAAAGAAAACACAAACATAAGAAGAAAGACAAGAAACGTGACGAGTCCAAGGAGAAGCACAAAGAAAGTAAAGAAAAGAAACACAAGCATGAAAAAGTTCGGGATATTGTACCAGAGAAACCAGAAATTATTGAACACCGAGAGACACCGACTATAAAGGAACGCCCAATTCCTGAACCAGCTTCACCAATATCTATTGACACTGCCTCGCAGTGCAGTTCTAAGAGTGGCATAGTCAAAGTTTTACACATCGGTGCAGAAGATGCAAATAGCAGTCACTCTGACTCTGAAGGCTCTATCATAGCTGATGA
>DWPW01000373.1:0-11876 GCA_018252015.1 Astraptes brevicauda
AACTCTTTGTAGTTCGATTCCAGCGGTACCACCGCCTCACTTATTTATAACAGCAGTGTTAAGCGCTGCTGTTTTCTGATTTAAAGGGTGTGGTAAAGGAGACATACTTAATGCTTATTATTATTATTATTCTAAACGGAGTTCTCTGGACGTGGAATGCACCTAAATAAATGTAACGTTCTTACAAGGTCGATCCGATAACAACTAAGGTTAAGAGTTTATGTTTTAATTTATTTGTTATCATTGAGGGTGCATTGAACTTATAAAGTAACCATGACCATGAAATCGTTTGAAATTGATTTATTTTGAACTAATTTTAAAATAAAATTGTATGTTTTCATTTTATGCATTTTTGCATCAGGAATATAATGTTTTTCGAGCGTATGCATATGTGATGTCGTTTCATGTCTCATCATATATATATAATATCAAATATATAGTAGTAAATAGCATTGAAGCAAGCTTTCTCCAACTTTCCTCCAACTTAGACAAACTATTACAAAAATGTATATTATGTATATTATCAATATTTCTATACTTTAGAAGTAGCAAAGGAGCATGCAGTCCACCTGATAGTAAGCGGCCACTGCCGCCAATGGACAGCTGTAATTAACCCCAGATAAGAACAACGTCTTAAGGTTGACCACAGATGCGTTGCTACCCCTGAGGTCTAATTTGGAACGCCTCGGACAAGTATGTCCACACCCACACCTTTCAGACCAGAACTCAGCAGCGCTTAACACTGTTATTAGGCAGAAATAAGTGTGGTGGTGGTGCCGCTGGTTTGACTCCACATAGAGTTCTACCACCTTTTAAATAAATAGTTTATAGTTATCTAGTATAAAGTAAGTTGTTAAGAAAAAGGCTCTTTTTTTAAGAAAATGCATTTTTCCCATACATTTTCTGAGAAAACCTTTAACTAATTCTTTCATATTATTAAAGTGCGGGTATATGAGGAATCCTGAAACTATGAGCATTGGCAAAAAATGCTTAAAGTTCTTATGAGGCCGATTTTAATATTAGATATAAGTGCATTATTAGTTTTTCAAAATATCTATTCCCCTAGTCGGGAATCAAACGAGTTAATTTTGACAAAAAAACACACCTGTATTATAAGACCATCGGATAGACTTGCTGCACATGTATAATTACTTTCCAGAATTTGTTATCCTTATTTATTTGATTATCTTTAGGTATACGTAACTCTATCAGATGGTTCAATAATACATGCTGTGATTTTTTTCAAAATGAACTCGTTCGATTCATGGCTAGGAAAATAATTTATTTAAAAAATTAGGTTTTTACGCAGTTTTCGTTTTTATCAAAATCGGCTTCTTAAGTATTTTTAGATTTTTTTTATATAGTTTCGGAGTTCCCTATACTTGAAACTTGAAAAATTCACTCTGTATATAAAAACGAAAGATTACTTACTTTTGATCGTTGTAGCGGCTCAACAGAGCTAGGATTAATTTTGGATAATTTGAGATGGATAAGTTTATTTCATGATGTAGACATCCACTAAACAAAGGATTTTTAGATACTCCATCACTAAGGTTATATAGTATTCAAATGTGTTGTTATATAAAAAAGCAATTAACACCTGGTTTATTATTTTGTCTCTAGCTTAAATTACTCTATATTACAGGTATATGAAATCTTAGCACTTCTGGGTTTAAGCGCAACAGCGGAGTCGCTCTGTCGAGATCTCTCCGGGGGTCAGAAACGACGACTAGCCGTTGCTCTTGAGCTCCTCTCTGACCCTTCGCTGCTGTTCCTGGACGAACCTACAACGTGAGTTTTTTTCTATTATCGGGAGAACTATAAAAAAACCACTCATATATGGTAACATTTTTCGGACTTCCCGTCTGTTGGCCCGCGTATGAGTCCTGCAAGTCCCTTCAAATTCTGGAAGTCACTAGCTTATGCGGAATTATTTATTGTTACCAGCTTTATTAGTAGAAAAAATCAGCATACCTGAGGGTTTTCCATGTGTTCTCATAATTTTGTGAAATCTACCTAGTCATAATTGTCCGGAATAACAATAATATCCGGAATAAAGTCCTACACCGAAAAAAGCCTGGTATAATATTCTCTCAAGATATTTACATTAGACGGCAAGTAAATTTTTACGTCCTTAATTGCTCGTTGGATAACACGGATATCGCTTCCATAATATACACTTACAACTAATAAATGAAATATTTACCAATAAATAATATAGTATAACTAGCTGTATCCGCGACTTCGCCTGCGTAGGAAACATATACCTAAACCTTTCTCAAGAATTACACTACCTTTTCGTAAACACTGTACACAAATCCATTCAGTACATTTTGAGAGAATCGATCATATACAGACAGACAGCTTCCGGGGACTTTGTTTTATAATATGTATAGATGATTATGACCTATTGAATATTTTCATTATATTGGCATGACCTTCTAAAATATTTAATTATCGTTTTTGAAATTCAAACGACTATGCTCTTTTTGTACCTTGGCATTTAATTATGCCATATGCACACTGTATTTATGTGTTTATTTAAGACGGTTCATACACACTGCGGTTTGCTAATAATTATTTACCAACTTAAATATACCATCATTACACTGTTTTATATTCAAACACTTAATGTAAATAGGAAGAAAGAAATAAAAAGATGACAATAAAGCATAATTTCAAATTATATGCGAGTTTTTATCATATACATACAAATACTATATTACCTCTACAAAATATTTTTGAAATTTTCTTATGACATAAAATTTATAACAGCTCAAACTACATAGGTTCCTATAGTGTAGAATTTATATATTTTTATTTATTTATTTATGTATGTGTATTAGGTATACATGACTTTAAGGAAACTTGACGAAAATGTATCAACACTTTAGTCTCTCCAGACTAATTTAATAATTGGGTTTTGATTAATGTAAATTAATTCTGAATTGTCAATCAATGCATTGTACATACGAGTACAGAATAAATGCGGTCACTTAATTAGAATTACCGAAGCATAGTCATCGAATTCTTTTTGGAATAAAGACGCAATGATACCAAATGTTTATTTAACAGATGGTATAATGATTGATTATATTATTGTTGTATTAGTTGATGCTTTATTTGTGTGCATAATGTATGCGGATTGAATAATTAATATTGCGTCTGCAAAAAATCAAATTTCAGTGTTATATCCTTATATACGTTGTCTTCACTCCCTACTAATTATACACGAAGCAAACTATATAAGTCTGTAGATACTTATTATAATATATAATTTTATAGTCCGTCAGGTTTAAGATAAGGAATAGGATCAAACTGAATAAGTTCAAAAAGAGAACTATGTGAATCAACTTTGAATAAATGAGATTTTAATTTGAAGAATATTGTAATTGTTTTTTAAAATTCAATAAACGCCACTAGAAAATTTTCATCTTATTTTATTTTATTGCGAAAAACGACGAATTAAATTAAACTTGCTTTTCCAGTGGTCTAGATTCGTCAGCATCAGCATCTCTGATCACCCTACTCAATAGTCTAGCCCGTGGTGGAAGGACCCTAATAGCCACTATCCATCAACCGTCAGCGCTACTCTTTGAGAAGATCGACTCGGTGTACTGTCTGGCTGCTGGACGCACTTTGTACTCAGGACCCAGAGTGAACCTGTTACCAGCGTTGGAATCCGCGGGGCTGAAGTGTCCAGCATACCACAATCCAGCAGATTTCTGTAAGTATACATATAATGGGTTAGTAGTACCTATATTAAATGTAATAATATTTTTAAAATTTAATTATACAAGCAAGAACGTGCTCATTATGATAGGTATCACTGCCGATCATATACAAAATTTTCAAATTAAACTGTATCTCTACAAGAATTTGATCACAGACGCGAGCCATTGATTGCGTTGCAGGCATTTGCGGTGCAGTTGTTTTGATTTACTAAAACTATAACTAAAGGGGAACAACATTAGTCCGTCACATTTCTTCTAATTTCTCTTCATATACCTCGGTCGTCGGATCACGCAGTCATTAGTCTCACCCCGCATTTGTATCGTAAATTTCTTTCAAAATTGGCTCTAAAATGACTGTTAATCTGCTTGGGTCCAAAAGGACATGAGACGGATCAGGTCTTAATTGCTATCAAACGTAGTTAAATTATTTTAAGGTAATATTTGAAATTCAATTTCGTATATATATTTCATAAAAAATCCAAATTCCACTTTCTTTATTTGGGCTGTCTAAAGCTAGGTCTAGCTAAGTCCACGATCGTAGAACCTGTAACTCTTACTTAACGTTCCTTAAGATAACTAACTGCACCCAAATACTTGTTATTTTTAAAACTGGTTGTCACAAGAACCGAGTATTTGGAATACTAGAACGATCTACGGTTACGTAGATCGGGCCCCGTGGGGAAATCAGTGAAAACTGATTGCATAATGGAAGACATATTACATGCCTAATACAAACATCATGCTGGCACAGTTATCAGAAACTAGGCAATAATTATGTAATAGTTTTAGAATTTTAAATGTCAAATACTTGGTATCTATTATATAATGACATAAATTATTAAAAAACCAAAAAACAAATACGTAGAACAATTAAGTAAAAAGGGAAAACGGGTACTTGTTTTACGTGATGCAGGCAGTGACAAGCGTCGTTCGGGTAGGTTGTTCTGTAAACATGAGATTTAGTTCAGTTATCGTGCTCTATAGCAAAAGTATAGAAAACACAGGTCATAGAAGTATCAAAACATCTGACACAATATGAGTTCTTAGACTCAGCACACCTTCGAGAACTTTTTTTAGGAATTCTCAGGCATGGCATTCTTAAACGACTTTCTTCATGGTGTTTTCCTTAACTATTTTTGAACGGATAATTATTTTTGAACGGTTTTAGAACTCCAGAGCCCTCGATTGAGAGATCGAATTTCAATCACTTGGCTACTAATTACGCGATAATTCGCCATGTACGCGCCCTCGGGTCAAGTTGTTTACTGATTACATTTTTGGTCATTCCTAATATATTTTTATGAAATAGGTCAAAGTACTTCCGTATAGAGTAGCCATTTCATCGAAATCTTCGTAACATCGCATACTATTTTCGATACGATGTGACATTGAAGATTGATTGGCATTGACTTACATAGTATGAATTAAATATACAATATCTATTGCCCTATCTATGCCATATTTCATTGTCATTTTATTATTGTTTTGTATAATATTATTTTGCTTCAACACTGTAGTTTAAATCAGTAATTCACTGTCACAAGTATAGTTACTAAACTTATTAAAACTCATACTCATATATGTATATGAAAAAATACTCAGCCTATTTTTCCACTGATTTATTTAAATGTAGCTACAAATACATACGTATTTATTACTTTTTACCTCATTAATAATTCTAATCCTGTCGTTTTCGAATGATGCAGTGATGTTCACTTGTTAAAATTTCATTAAAATGAATGTTTGATCATAATATAACTCCAATACAATTAAATACAATTTCGTTTCTATTTTCAGTAATGGAAGTGTCATCAGGCGAGTACAGGGTGGATCTCGTGAAAGCTGCGAACACGATGGCCCAGTATAAGGGCGAAGCTGCTACCGGCAGTTGGGTGTCTGAACACGTCCCTGTGATCAACACATCTACATTAACTAACCCTTTAGGTAAGCTTGTCTGGTACAAGTTATCGGTCCCAGTTGTTATCATTGGATAGCAGCTGTTGAACTTTGTTAGAAGTTTAACTTTGTTAGTAGTATACTAGTACGACTAATACTAGTACTGTACTATACTAGTACTACTAGTACTATACTAGTATTCCTAATACTAGTGTTAGTAGAAGTTTGATATAAGATAAGTTCGATCGTCAATTACCTGTCTCCACGAATTAGCATTTTGCTAGATAATCATAATCAGTTACTTCTTTCAGTTATCCGGACATACTTGTATCCAAACCCAACCATCAACCATAGGACCTACATATGGTTGCTATGTAATCACTTGAACTTGATTCACCATAGCCTATATATATATCTATTAAATAGTAACGTCAAGCGTTTTAATTACTAAAGCAACAATTTTTAATGCCAATCAATTTAATTTTTTCAGAAATGACATCAGATCTAAAATCGAAATCATTCCAAAATAATGCTAAGTACCAAAAGAAAAACTCAAAACACATATACCGACCTTCTGGAGCGCTACGACAAATCTGGATTTTACTCTACAGAAATTACTTGATGACAACAAGAAATTATGTAAATATTTTTTCATTACCTGTTAATAATCTACTGATAAAATAAGCTCACTAGAAGGCTCTTTTATAGTTTAGAAGTAGCAAACGGGCACTCAGTCCACCTGATGGTAAGTGACCACGGCCGCCCACGGAAATATGTAATTAACCCGTGATAAGATCAAAATCCCACTTAAGGCTGACCACAGATGCTTTGCTATCCCTGAGGACTAATTTACAATGCCTCGGATAAGATAAGTCAGTATGGCTGATGCATGGATGGATTATTATTATTATTTCAATCTTGTAGCGTTGGGGATTCTTAACGATCTATATTTCAGTCGCTGTTCTTGTACCGCGTGGCAGCTCATGTGGCCATCGCCTTGCTGTTCGGTTACCTGTACTCGGGAGTGGGGAGTGAAGCCAGCACTGTTTTAGGCAACTACGTCTACTTGTACGGCTCCATGCTGCTTGTCGTTTACACCGGCAAAATGTCTGTGACTTTGTCATGTGAGTATTATATTCGCTCATGATATTACTACCTCCAGTACTACTGGCGGCTATTGGTTTTCTCTTATAATGAGGAGTTTTTTTTTTGACAAATGATGTTTAATGGTTTTCTCTTACTTACTGGTTACTACTTACTCTTACTTACTGGTACTTACTGGTACTTACTGGTTTTCTCTTATAATGAACAGTTTTTAGATATTTAACTAGCCAAGTTTTAGAATAACCTTATAAACGTTTGAGTTCATTATAGAGAACACTGATTCGACTGTTTCTTTATTATCTTTCCGTGGGTTTAACGAGTGTTAATAACGTGAAATTTGGGCAATTTAATAACACACGCTCTCATTTTTTAACGTTCGCGCGGTAACAATCAAATAATCTGAATTCTGCTTTTTTATCCGACTGTCAAGGATTTTTTTAATGTACTAAATACTAGGCCAAATTCAATAATTCAATACATATTCAATATTATGTTATATAAGTATTTTTGCTGAAATCCTAAATGAACATTTATTTGTCTTTGATAGCGCTAAATTATTGAATTCCAAATACAAGATAATCAATAACTACTTAAGTAACGGATGTAGATAGATATTTAAATAGATAGAAACGGATAAACAATATAATAAATAGGTATATTTCCTTCAACCAAATTGTAATCTCTTATTTCAATCTAATTCCTTTTAGAGATTTCTAATGACGACATTATCGACTCGATTGTTATCGGATAATTAGATCGCATTTTATAAATATGGAATTATATTTATTGATTATATTTATTTAATTTACCTGATAATTGAAAGATTATGACTTAATATTTGGTTATAATACGCATTAAATAGTACAAAATTATTTTCTTATAGTACCCTATTTTCGAGTATATTAATCAAACTCATCGTGTTTTAGTTTCTTTATAATTATTTGTTCCTGTTTCATATTTTCATAGAATATAGTATAATATCAATAGATGCTTCGAATATTTGTTAAAATTCTCTCTGTGGCTAGAGAATTGTAACTAAATTACGATAGGCGGTGTGTCATTGTTTTAAAACTATGTAATTTTCTATGTAAATGAATTTGTAATTCTTAAGAGAAATGAAGTCTTTAGATAGTTATAGATATTAATTATGTACTAAATGATCACTTAAAATAAAATATTACAGTTGCGATCGAGTCCATTTCTTCCTCTAGTTTAAACTAATAAATATATATTTTTATTATTTGATTATTTTATACACCCACTAATTCAAATTAAGAGCAAATGGTTAAGCTCTTATATTAACTTGCATTAAATGACGCGTAGCTATATTAATTTCTATCATTCTTTTTTAGTTCCACTTGAAATGGATATACTGAAGGGTGAATACTTCAACCGATGGTACAATTTAGGACCATATATATTTTCTATTCTGGCTGTGGAATTACCATTCCAGGTAAATAATTTAAAAACTTAAACAATTGCTATTACGTAAGATATTCAGAAATGTTTCAACCTTTTTTTTTATTTCACATTGAAAACATAAACTACGTCCCGTGGACTGATAGAGCCGATTGACAGATGCGATGCTACCCCTGAAGACTAAATTGGAACGCTTGGATAAATATGACTCCCATACCATACCTTTAAACCAGAATACGGCGCTGTTCTTAGGCAAAAACAAGAGTGACGGTGTGGCATCCTGAGAGGAATCACAAATGACTGTATCTGTTTGAAATTATTTCTTATACAATTATATCTCAAAATATTTCTTAACATCTTCTCCATGTAATATCGTGCTTGTCATACATGTGTTTGATATTATTTCTTATATAATTGTATCTCAAAGTATTTCTGAACTTCTTCTTCAGGTGATATCGTGCGTGTCATACGTTGTGTTGTCATACTGGTTAACTGATAACCCCTTAGAGCCGACGCGAGCAACTCTCTTCCTTGCCACCATTGTCGCCACGTCGCTCTGTGCCCAGGCGTGGGGGTACTTCATCGGATCTACCACACCTACTAAAGTAAGACGACTACTAATATTAATTATAAGTAAATGAAATATATCACAGTAATATAAAATTATTTCCATTATACCTATGATGTTAATATGATATAAAAAATAATTTAATCTGGTCTTTTAAATTGTAATATCTACTTGAGAAAAGATCATCGATCATTATCTTTATTGTCTTCTTAGTAAATACGCATGTGCATAATATAGGCAAAGAAATTGTTGTTTATAATAATAAATACTATGCAAGCATGACGCCTAGTAAAAATTTCATGCAAATTTACGTTTCTGCTAGATGTAAGTTAACTTATTTTTTTAGACATGAACTCTTTTACAGACTGTGCATTTGTGTCCGTTGTTAAACGATAATTCGTTGTTAAACGAATTATAAACGAATAAGAATTATAAAATTAAAATTAAATATAGTCAGTATTGACTTACGAGACAGCAGAAATCGAATCTTCGATTTTTATGCCGCGTTTAAACCAAACGTTATCTTAGTTAGTTAGTTTTGCTTTAATTCACACCGAACCGACAAGACGCCACTTCTCTAGTAATACGTCTACTCACGCTATTCTACCACCTAGTGAGTATTGTTGGCATAATTAACTAGATCTGGGGCTCACAGTGATCCTCACACTAGCCGGTTGAAATTACGCTTCATATGCACTCAGCTTTAACCTTATTAAAACGAATTTCAAGAATCCTTTCTCCATACATTGTACGGAAATGTTCATGTGTCAGTCCTAGCGATTTCAGCTATGAGTTCACTATATCTATCATTCAGTAGGTATTCAATTTATTGATTAGGCAAACGTTTTCCAAATCGACAAAACTGATCATTTACTGGGCCATTGCAACAAAATACCGAGTTACAGCATTGTCAATAAGAGACGGTGAAAATATTTTTTTCTTTACATTCACTATGTTTAAAAACCTAAAACCTTTGTTAAAGCAGGAAAATATGAAAACAACCAGGCCGTATAATAAAGTTTGAGAAACGCTGACGTAGACGATTATTACTTTCAGATTGCTGTATTCATCGGGCCAGTGCTAGCATGCTTATTCTCCGTATTTGGATTCTGCTTGTCCTTGAGAGATACACCGTATCACTTCAGATGGCTACATCACATCTCGTACTTCCGGGCGGGTTTCCACGTCGCCGTGCACTCTGTGTATGGATTTAACAGAACCAAGATACATTGCGCTAAAGGTGAGTTTTTTTTTATGTTACTGAAATAGTAAACGAGCATGCAGCCCATCTGATGGTAAGTGGCCACTGCCGCCCATGGACATCAGTGATCAAACCCAGATAAGATCACAGTCCCACCTGAGGTCGGCCACAGATGCGTTGCTACCCCTGAGAACTAAGTTGGAACGCCTCGAATAAGTATGTCTCCCTTATCACACCCTTCAAACCAGAACAACAGCGCTTCACACTGCTGTTATAAGGCAAAAAATAAATGTGGTTTCTACCACAAAGGTTTCTACCATCTTTAGTTGTTATGTTTAATAAGATCATTGATTAAAAATAAAAAATATGAGGTAGATTTGGTAAAAATATTAAGTAGCATATACCGAATATGCTTACTTTACGGTAGGTAGTAGGTACAGTTGTGCCTATCATTATCAAGTGTTTGTTGCTAGTTACCATAATTAAATGAACAAGTAAATCGGTTATTTCGTACATTTCATACTGACACTTAGCTGAGATTTAGTAAAAGTTACCATCAAGAATAAAATTGACGAAATAATTTTTATCACTTTCCGTGCAACTTTATCACTAATTGTTATAATTATTTACCTACTCTGCTAAATTAACGGCACGAGTTTTATCTTTAAGCAAATACACACAGAAAGCTGTCACAAATAAATACAGATACTTCTCAGTTCCATGCGTTACATAATTTAGAGTATATTACATATTTATAAATTACAAAACGAAAAATGTATTAATGATTAACTTCTTTATTAGATGATAATAGGAGATAATGAAACTAAACACTTGTAATGAGTCATTTACATTTTTAAGCAAACGTTTTTCATAAGATTAATTGATTGAAACGTGCTGGCAGTCCACTTCAGGTGGTCGCAGCCCTTTGATATCTGCAACCATATCAATATAAAACAGGTATTTGACATTAGACCCTATTTTACATGCGTTGGTACTACCGGGAGTACCGGGACCAAGATAGTCGCTTCATAATTTAGACGGAATATTTTACCGAAAAGTAACTGCTCGCCAAAAATTTGCGGTTGGTAATAGATTCCCGGTCGAACCATAATGTTTCTAAGTACGTTGTATCACTTCGTGACCACTACTTGTCCAAACTAAGAACAAATTCGAAGAAACCTCAGTTCTTTTTAATAACCGGATCTAGTTATAGGTATTACAAGTATGGAAGTGACAAAATTGATATGTACATTACAAGTTCTCCTTTAAATTCGAAGATTACATCATTTTGGGAAATAACAGTCAATTGTCAATAAACAAGGTAAGACTAACCTAATACCCCTTGGCCGATAATTGTGTGGACGAAATGCTCAAATCTAAGTACTTATGTGTACCTAAATGAAAAATTGGGAAAAGGAAAATGGTAATAACATTTTTCTTTTGTTTGTCAACTAATTTGGCTGTGTCCAATAATTAAATCCAAATGGCAATCCGGCTTCGTAAAATCAAGAGTTCTTCTTGAAACTGCTTACAGATGCACTGGGTACATCATCTATGACTGAGAATAGTTGATAGGTACCTATATGCTTTATATTGGTAATTCTTACTCTTTTCCAACTCTAGAACCAAATAACTAGTGATATCCTGTTAGGTTTTTGCTGTTATGATAATCTAATAAAAATGTATCCGTTTTTCTAAGGGTGTGGACAGACAGAATACATTCCATCTAAAAAAGTGCTGTCCAGTTGGAACAACTGCAACGAAACTGCACATCAATCGTGTTGCCAAATTGAAGTCGGTGAGCTATTTCGTCAAACTGCAGTTTTACTATTGGAAATATATGATAGTATTACATCTAGTCGATGAAAAATTACCTTCGAAAAACAAAAAATACGGTTACACATAGGTGATACAGGCCGTAATTTGCATTACGATCACAATATTTTAAAGTGTA
>DWPW01000374.1:0-11873 GCA_018252015.1 Astraptes brevicauda
AACTGCAGCGTTTGATTTGCTACGAAGGGAGCATACCCCTTTGTATGTATGTTATCCGCATAGACTATGAAATGTGCGGTACTGCTGCCGTAGTCAAACGGGACGCGTTTTTTTCACGCGGTAGAAGTAATTTTTTTTATTATATTTTGTGTAAATATCCCATAAAACAAATTAGGTAACTGCTTAATAATTAAAATAATGAAATACAGAATAATACAATGTGTAGGTAAGAGTTTTTGCAGCGTTAAAAATAAGAAAAGATAATAAAATACAAGATTTGAAAAATGATGAAAATACGAATTATAATACAATCTTGTCTTTGTCTCTTTACATATTGGTAGGAATTAAACAAATTTAAATTTAATTTTATTCGGTAAAAGCTTTATCATCAAATATTATGCATTACGAATGTCGAATGATAGCGCAGCTTTTAGTGTGTATGTGCCTTAACGCTTTCGAGGTCCTGCATATTTGCATAGGCTAAGTGATACCTGAATATTATTTATCTTCTGATAAAAATATCGGCTACGCGGAAAACACGATTTATGAAACTTATTTATTTAATTTAAATAAACCCAGATTCCAATAAACCGTAAACATTTCTCATTCAAAATGGCAAATAAGGATAATATCTATGTAAGCTTGATGTGGTTTTAACGTACCTAAAACCTAATCTGATTAACTTAATCTTATTACTATGACGTTTTCATTTTTTTTCTTCCTTAAAATAAATTAATTAAATTAGAACTGTTGTTAAAATAGTATAGGAGTGACGGTTGCGCAATGGAGAAGTTAAACAGAAGACATACAACAGATTTTAATATATTAAATTATATTTGTCACATTAATTCTTTAATGGACATTTTTGTTTTAATAGACGTATTTAACGCAACACTATTAATGTTATACCCACTTTTATCGTGAAACGAATAATTCCTTGGGTACTTTCCAGAACTACTTATTTAGTAACATAAGTAGGTACCAAATACAATACAATATTTAAGAGTATTTAGGTAATCTCTTTGAGAGTATATATGTACTCTCAAACCAGGTATAGATAATATCATCTGTTACAATACTTTTTTTTTAACTTAGCTTAAGTTAGAAGCACGACTTCAGAGGACAGAGTTTATAAAAAAGTTGAACTTTGAAAATAACAAAGTTCCAATATTTGGACCAAATAATAAAAAAAAAATATGCATTTAATTCAAGTTTATGTAATTTTATAGCCGTAAATGGTTTTACGAAACGAAAAGCACCAGTAATTTGAATAACTTCATATTTTTACTCTGTTAATGTCAACGCTAATATTTGTTTTTTTTTTTAAATATAAACTCATACTAAGGCAACAGTTCCGTTTCATCGTTGTTTTATAATCTGTGCGATCATGTACTCGTATAAAGCACAGGAAGTTCATGGCCGTACGTTGGGACGCTGCGTAGAGTATCGTACTCGTAAAAGACCTTTAAAACTATAACTATAAGGTCTAGTGAGTTAAAAGCGTGTATTCAACGAAACCAGTTTGTACGTTATCTTTCTCTCACTTTCTAACCTTTTTCCTATCAGAAATCTATCTTGATAAAAATGGAATTCAGGCGCATGTTGCACGTAAGGATTGCCATAAACTAAAAGGGATGTACCGTATCAAAGTTGAACATTTTAATGTAAGTAACTGTACATTTCTTGGACCGATATTTGAATACAGATAAAAATGGATACGACTTGGTAAATTAAAAAATATAGAGACGAAAGAGTAGATAAGCCCCAGTATGGTTTTAAGCTTTAAGGTCATACTCTGTAATATTTACGTAATTAAAAAAATGGTATTTTTGACCTTCATTTAATTTCCATACCTACTTTGATTTTCAAAAAGCTATGAAATTGTAATATTCAAAATATTCTGTTTGTATTATTTTCAATCACGTATTAAAACATTTTGGTAATGATCATATTTTTTGCCATCAAATGCGTTTTTGTAATGCACTTACATTTTCACCATGTTGAAATGAATACGCTTGGTTAGCTTATCTCTATGGAAAAATACTTATTTGGAGATTTCGGTGTCTATTCGGTGACTATGTCTGCGGATGCCGTCTTCGTGCATCCATTATCAACTCATCTCTAGCTCTCGGTGCACGAGCCGACCTGTTCTCGTTCCAGATTTCTTACTAAGTAGATATTTAGTATAAGTACTATAACTGCTATTTAATGTATGTGGTTAGTTTGGGTAAAGAAGCAACACAACCGTGGAAGGTGGTTATTTTTACATCACTAAAATATATTAAATACTTTGTCGACCTTCTTACTATTTAATATTCTTTGGTATAATGATAACATAAAACGATAAAACAAGTTTCTATATTAAAAATTTAACGAAGTATAAATTAATTATATAAAAAAAAATAACAAACATTATAATGTTAGTTAAAATTGTTATAATATAGGTATGTTATAGAAACGGCATGTGTATCAAATTTGTACGTATAAAATAAACTGCACCAATTGCAACTAGTTAGTCACAGACATGTTGAAATATGTCCGTGTAGTTAGTGTTGCAGGTATTATTACTTAGATATAAGTATCGACCAAATTAATAACATAATCTATATGCTATTGAATATACTTACTTACCAGGTTGTATGTAATGTATCGTTATTATCATTATTTTTGTTTCTTTCGCTTAACTTCGTACTACTTCAGACAGACGTATCCTTATTAATGCATCAAGGTTAGTTAATACTTATTTATACTACCTACTTGAAATTACCGATAGGATATATCGGATGTAGTACCTAATAACTTATCCATTAGACTAGTTACAACACTAGTAGACATTTTATTAATTATAAAACACATTAAAGTTTCATATTTAAATAAACCACGTATATCTGAAGTAATATTAATGTTCTGAGTGTACGGCATGTGGTAAACTCAGTTCATTATGCTTTACGCACCTTCAATTAGGCACCTCAATCTAAAACACGGGAGGCCGTATCTTTGTTTCTCATGTACGAGTGAAATTCCATCGTTGTTTGACGCGAGCGTGCAGCCTTCGTTAACCGCGGCACGAGCCTGTACCGTGAGTAAATAGGTACAAGTATATAGGTACAATAGGTGCACTTCAGAGACCAAGTAACGTATAAACTATACTAGCCGTGCCCCGCGGTTTCACCCCCTTTTGAAAATATAACATGACATACATATAAAAATAAGTGATAGCTAAAACAAACTACCTATGTTTTTATTGTTGCATTGAACACAATTACCTATAGTAGGTAAGTATGCTTTCATTAAAAGAATACACATATTTTTATTTGGTATGCTTAGGGTTATCTTAGGTTTGATTCTATTACCTATATTTTCGTTAAACTACATAGTCCTTTTCCTAAATACATCTTGATAATAGGAAAAAATGCTTAGATACTTGCGTTGTATATTTAAAGAAATGTTTTCATATTCCTGCTTCTTAAAAACCGGACTAATGTAGGCATTCGATAGATTCTAAACGTTTACTGTAGGGATGTTTGCTCTCGTGTTGCTTATATTGAGTTTTAGAGCGTGCCTCACAAGCACCGTGTTGACGCTGTGTTCAGCGGGAACGAACACGCATTCCTACACTAAACGCTCCTTTACACAGTGGCTTCAGCTGGAAAACGGCAAACGTCACCTTGCATATCTGTTAGAACGTTAGGTAACAATGTAATACGCGCATGTAACCACGTAGACTTAATCTTTACAAATGGAGCCTTTTGGAAACCTGTGAACATCAACGCAAGAAGCGATAACGGGTTTACGAGGAACATAAATTACAACGCATTATTACTGGTTATTCTCACCTCGTTTATTATAAGATCCGCGTGTCCATATTTCAGGCTACGGTACATTCATACTAAGCAGATAAATGTGTCGTAACATTTGTCTATTATAATGATGCAATTTGAACAAATAAAATAACCAATACTTTTAAAAAATGATATTTTATTTTTCCGAGGCTCCAAACGCAGCTACGGACGAGTGCATATTTTTATTTTTAAGATATTAAATTGAAAATATATGACTAATATTGTTAGATTAAAGTGTATTTAGTTATGACATTAGGAGTATACTAGCGGTACTACCTATTACTGAAATTTCAGCTCAGTCGTTTTAAATCTAACTCTATACCTACATATACCTATATTTTTTAAAAGGCAGATTATACAAGTACAATCAGGGCATAATTAAAGGTATAAATCGGGTTTTAACATACTTAAAGGTGCCATCGGTTATCCGATTTACGAAAGTGCCATTACCGGTTAAGTGCGAAGTGATTTTTTACAGAATTCGTATAATTTTTTACCTGTGTGTCGTTGCTGGACGGGTGCGCGGCCGTAGCATGTGGTATGGGTGGCCTACTATCGATAAATTATTTATCGATAGTCGACCTCGTCAACTGGTTATAGTAATTACAATTTTACAATACTTAGGTTATTTATCGATTGTGCATAACTGTATAGCATATACGGCATATAGCATAACGGCTGTAGTAAAATACACATTAATAATGATAATATCGATTTTATGGATAGTATATACCAGTCAATACCGATAATATCAATACGACATATTATTAGTAGGTATATTATGACATACGAATACCATTTACATTACCTATCACTGGTTTTCCAGGTCACAATAGTATTGACAATCTTTCGATAGTCAATCGATAGGAGGTAACTCTAGTTCGTAACGTCCGCCTACAAGACATGGCGCCAGACGACAAGCACGTTCTTCAAGTTAATAAAACCTTATATCTGAATTATTAGTTTGTCCTTAGCTTCGTCCTCGTAAGGCAAGAATGCCAGGTGAAAGCAGTGCACTTCTTCATCTAATTTCTGCGTCACCGATATTGTGCGGTAATATCGATAGTATTATAACTAAATAGTATCGATTGTATTATATCATTACAATATTATCGATAGTCATGTCGATATTATGACTATATTGTCAATCTATCGATAATCAATACGAGGCAACACTAGTACGTAGCGTTCGCACGCAAGTCCTGGCGCCAGACGACTCGCACGTTCTCCAACATAATAAAACCTTATATCTGAGGTACTAGCTTATCCTTAGCTACGTCCTCGTAGTGCAAGAATGCCGAGCAAGAGCCGCGCACTTTTTTCATCTATTTTCTGCGCCGCAGATATCGTGCAGAGATTGTGTCGGCTAAGATTGATACGTGTTCCCGTATCGAGTACGTAAAGCCTTTGCGTATATTAATAAAGATGGTGGATACAATGCGTATTAGTTTTAAGGATAGTTCATTTTCCACGTACCTAGTGATTTCAAAATAGTTATACTTTAGAAATAAAATACAGTTGTTAAGATAAGTATATAGCAAATTCATTTTATGGTCAAAAGATTGAGAAAAGGCTCTGTACTGTTATACATTTTCCTATATGTATATATATATGCATATAGTTAATAATGATTATTAATGTAACCTGAAAATTGCAAATTTTTAAATTATATTCTCAATGATTGCTAAATGAAAAATACCAAATTTACATTAAAAGTACAAATTAATTGAATAAAATTTCAAGCAGATTGATAATACGAATAGTGTCAGAGCATTATCCCAAGTTACGCCATATAACTAAGATTTAAAGGAATTTAAGGCAGGGCACAGGTATCTATTTATTCAAATGGATACCTTAGGCATACCAAACCATTATTTATTATACATTATAATAGCACTAGGTAACATAAGTCTGTTGTTCCGATATAGATAGCCTGGTCAGTGGCCTGCGATACATTTGTAATGAGACACCAGTTCAAATTAGCCAATGCGCTACTAAACTTGAGGTTAAACTCTATAAATCGAGACCTGTGGTTAATAGCAATAAATTCTGTATAGATCACTCGTATTATTTTCCGCTTTCGAAAGATAAATGTTTCATAAGTAACCGGTACCATGCCTAGTTCTGCATTATAATAGATGTAAAATGATGTGTTTTGTGTGAGGCGTTCCAACTTAGCCCTCGGGAGGAATAACACTTTTGTGACTGGTTTTAGGTTAAACTAAAAAAAAAGAAAGTAAGGTGGAACTCATATCAAAGATTGATTACAGATGTTCATGCGTAAGCCATGGGGAGCCAGCCTTTATGAGTCCATCAAAAGAAAGAAAATGAATGAGTCTACCTATCGGTCTCTCTTTTTCGCATCTTTCCTATTTTGTTATTATTAGTGAACACTCTCATACACGGGTTTGCCTATGGCTCCCCTACTCTATATTTTAACTGATAGCACTGAATATGAAAACAATAATAATAAGTTTTTAATTCTGAGTTACAATACGACGTAAATGATATTTGTTTGAACATACTTTTTATAAATTGAAAATGTAAGTAACCTTTTAACAGTATCCTATTTCGTATGTTACATGCATTGTAATATTTTAAACTTAGCTTTTTTATTAGTCATATACAAAGACAAACCAAAGACAATGGTCGCAATAGATCCCGTCCGATCCAGTCACAAACCAAATTCGTCTTATTTTTTTATTACAATAATAATACGCACTTGTATCAAGTAATAATAGACACAGGGTGTTTATTTTGGCTCATCTCAGCCGAAAATTACAACCTTGGTGTATCGGCTTAGGTGATTAATATTTGTAACGTTTTATTATCGCCTCTATCAAAAAGACAAAGCGGTTCTGAGGAGTTTTAAAAGTACCCTAATTTGTTACTATTCCTTCGTAGAACTTAATTTCACTATTATTATTCATAAAAAAGCTTAGACCGTTTTTTTAGAGAAAGAAAGCCCAAATAAGGTATTATTATATATTACAAATAAGTCATGAATTTAGAATATGTATTGTGATCTTGTTTGACGCCAAACGTTATACTTTCATATTTATACATCAAACTAAATGTAATACATTTTCAACTCCAAGAATGAAGTCATTCGTGACGATAGATACTTATGTAACCGTAAAACAAAATGTAACTTAACTACGAAACTCGTAAGTACAGGGGCTTTACTAAATCGTGTCCAGCGAAGCCGCGATCAAAAGCTATTAAACAATGTGTGTCGACCGCTTTTATTTTTACGGCCACCGCGCGGCTACAAATTGGTAGGGGCCAAACACGGGTCGGCTCACGCACGCGTGTTTTTTACTTATTTTTGATATATGCCTCGTTTTGTACCGGCCTCGGAGCTGACCGAAGGCCGTACGCTGACGATGCTGTTTCAATCACAACCGGACTGTCTGTAGGCCTTGGTACTTAACGTCATGTTAGCGCGTGCAAGCCACAGAGTAACAGATGGTAAGATGTGGGTTGGTTTTATACCTCTACATTTTACAACAGTAACGATGAACTTCACTAATAGTATAAAATTAATGTTTCTATATTTTCTATAGGTATAGGAAGTAGAAATCTGCAGCATATTAGATATTAGGTATATAAAGACATTGGATGTTACGTCAAACTACAAATAAAAGAAGAAGTAGTAGAATAGGACCATACATTCTTAATGTCAAATGACTCAAATTATTAAAAATTTAAAATAAAAATTAAAACAAGAACTTTACAGGTGTATTAACAAGTTTTGGTAGTTAACATTATTTCAGCAATATTTTAAACATCGAAATACCCATAAATTATTAAATACTATTCGACAACAAAATGCTAATTGCAAATATTAGAACGAGATTGGCGTCCAGTGTTTAAGTAGATAGCCTATTTATTCATGGACTTAATGCAAATTCAATTTGCTAGTTCGTGTTTTAGTCCGCACAGAAATTGTTATTGATAAAATATGTATACCTAAACGACTTCATTCATTCTTCGTCTTAAGATCATTTTTATTAATTTTATTGAATTGTTTTCTATTTAGGTATATATGGGAAAATAAAAGAGATCATCCTTTTCTCTTTTTTGGTGATCGATTATAATTTTTTGTTTGGTAACGTATGACATCATAAAGTTATATCTAAGAAAATATTGGAAAATTTATGATTATGGTCTATTTTCCAAGTTACCTGATTAAATGGTGCACATTTTAAGTAGGTATCTACACTCATTTGAAATGATCGTTAAAATACGTTTTCGTCTATAGAACTCTATTTATTAAACCATTATACTCTAAGTAGGGACCTTATATACATAAACATACATACAAAGATACATAAACAGCATCTTTGCTACATGAGTCGATTGCTAGTCTAGCAAGACGCTAATTGCTGTCACTTAGAAGTAGAAACGCGGCTTCTTAGTGCGATGTGTCCAATGGAAATATTAGCTCGAAAACGCCCATTTATTTCAATGTTACTTCAAATAATTATTTTACTTTAATAGGTAGTTGCTTGCATATTTTTCTAGAAGATAACAATTAAAATTATAATAATTTATTATATACCTAGATTAGATAAGATTGACGTTTTTCTAATAAGGGAAAAATTGCGTGCACATGACGAATACATGACGAAGTTGGTACCCAATAAAGTAAGTCTCCCTTGAAAATTATATATTTAATTAATAGATATCTTCATCCCATTTTAGCAAAGGCTGGACAACCTGACAGCAAGTGGCCACTGCTGCCCAATGACACATATAAACCACTATACCTATATATAACAGTTGTCATATTTGAAGTCAATCAAAGATCCATTGCCCGTCGCCCACCGCATTTCTATAAAACAAGTACATGGTTGTATAATGAAATTGTTCAAAAAACTTTGGCTTCCGATACAATAATTACGACATTCCGATGAACCTACCGTAGCAACACTCATGAGTAAAGGGTCAAAGTAAACAACTGGTTGTTAACACGGTATAGCTCGGGCACGCCAAGGGTTTAATAAAATGCAATGCTACTAACAATCTATAATTATGGGTTAACCCAGAGGTTCACAAACTTGTTATCTCTATGTAATGTTCGTCTAACACTCAGTACATCGCGTTCCACTGCTATTTCTCCACTAACACCGATCCTTCTAGAGAGGGGTGTAGGCTATACCTACTTTATTTATTTAGGAAGCAAACGATAACATAATTCGGTTATCATGGTACTTAAAGATAATACAAAGATCAGTGAAGTTTCCACTGTTTTTAAAGAACTCTCAGGCGTGCAGGTTTCCTCACGATGATTTCCTTCACCGTTAAAGTAATAAATATATTCTGAAACGCACATATTGCGTCTTTACTTGTAGTAGGTATCTATGTATCAATCATTAATAGTGGTGAGCATTAGTGGCGTAAATAAACTTCATTTTATTTCTATAAGCAAATGTCACCGATGTCCACATTCGGTCCATTTAGAAAAACATCAACAATCACCCCTAAAAAACATCATTACATTTCCCCTCTCATCGCTCTTCACTACCCTCTTGAAGGCCTCCAGTGCCCACGAGGGAACATTGCCCACTTTGAGCAACACTGGATAAACCCATATAACGTCAGAAGGGCACTTTTATGGGTATCATGTAATTTATTTCTCATCGTGAAATAATTATTATTGATTTACTAGTTTACTTGAAATCCTTGAAGTGCAGATAACTATTAATTATTCGTAGGTAATCTAAAACGTTTTTAAATTATTGGTGACTTTAATTGCTTTGCCTTTATTTACCTTAGAACTTTATAAAAATAGTTATAACATGTGTACCTTCGAATACGCCAACTTTGCGACTGAGCGTATATTTGCCCATTGAGCTACTTTTAAGCAAATCGTCAGGGTATAAATCGATATGGGCATTGTTCGTGACAAGTCCAAGTAACTTGTCCCGCGATCAAAATCAATGAAATTATGTTTTTTTTTTAATTAATTCTTAATATAATTTAGTAGTTCCAATGCAAGCTTATGATAAGAAAGTATACGTCAAACTAAAAACATACGTCAGGTTCTATAGAAAAAATGAAAATTAAAAAAGCGGGCAAAGATAGGGAGTTCGATGGTACCTATCCAATTTATAAAGAAGATGTTTACCATATTGTAAGATGAAAGTTAACATTAATACAATAGTATTAGAATTGCATACACCAAAGAAAAATAGGTACCGTTGTCACGGTTAGACCACACCATTGGCGATGTCACGAACACGACAATAGCTTGTGTGGTCATCATCACCAGAGTAACTTGGCCTAGTTTATATCAAACGCCTTACCATTATTGCCTTTGAAAAGTGAGGGGGGAAGCTCAATATAAATTGGGCATTCTGGTATATTGTTAGTGGCTCCAGAAAATTATAGGCATAGAGCAAGAAAATGTTATTTAGAGTAATGCGCTTAGATAATTCCTTCTGGGAAAATGAAATGGAACTATTATACTGTATGTGTGTTCACATGTCGTAAGACCACCTGCACGATGTTTTTTTGATAATTGCGATTGCTTTATGTGTACCTAAAATAGGAACTTGTTAAAACCATTGTTGTCTTACACTGGCTGTAGACCATATATTATAAAAACTAAGAACCTCCGCAAAATAAAAATAATGCAAGATTATTTTAAGATATAGTAAATATCAAAAACATGATATTTAATGTTAACTACATAGGTGTATAATCGACCTACATTCCTACAAACACCAAGGATTTTTTTTTAAATTTTAAACGAAGAATTTAACTTTGATTTAATCTAATGTGATTAATACAATTTAGTACACAACGTTACCTTACAAATTTGAAAAAACTATTAGGATAAAAAACATATAGAACTGGCCGTGTATGATCTACAAAGCGATATTACTGCGCGAAAATTTAAAAATAACGCCTGGAAAAGTTTCGCGCCAACATGCAACTCACGCGGGAAACTTGCGCGCGCTTTCTTGGAAATCGGGTTACAGCGCATGCGCCCTCGACACGCTTAGAAGAAATAAAACCTACGTGGCATACGATAGCCCCGTACAAAACTTATTTGATCGGTCGTTCAACCATGTCGTTGTTCCGTCTCGCTTTACGCCATACCTTCGTCTTCCTCCCACATACCGTTAAGGTGGTACGTCTGAGTTATGGCATTCCGATGCTGCCACCACCACTTCGGAGGCTGCACATTGGCCTGTACGTAACAGCGTAAGTTACATGTGGTTTTGCCTTCCTTATTTCTACGAATATGTTTCTTATGACGTGTGAACGTCTTTGGGATTAGAAAATTAATTGAAGTTATTCGAATGCACGAAAATGCACCACAAGTGTCTTTTTCGTTTGCTTTCGCTGTAAACATTTTGTTTGTAGACGTATGACAATAGGATTTATTTTTATACTGTCTCTGTCTATTAGGGATATCTTCTATAAGTACATATACCTAAACTTAATAAACATAAAATTATAATGCATTCATTTGTAGATGATTATTTAAGTGTTGTGTTTAGATTTAATAAGACCTCATTAAAAACTACACGAGTCTATAGTTTCTATATTAATATAATAGGTACCTATCTGAATATTTTCATTCTCGGAATACCTATAGAAGGACCGTGGGTATTTAGTATATTTACTTGCTTCCTATTTGACATGTAGATGATGTAGGTCAAATCAAGTTTTGATCACTAATACGGACGCGGCCACTAAAGTCAGGCTTACATCTAGCAGTGGTCTTGAAGCCACCTCGCCTAACTAAGCATATCAGTAGTCAACACAGCGTAAGTTAAGTCGGAAACTAGTTATTATTTTTTAGTATAACTAGCTAGTACCTATTTACTTAATGCTGTAGGTAAATATGTGCAAATCGCAACTCGCCTTTATAGGACAATCGTCGTAAGATGACGTAATCACGAGCGGTGACTCCGGTCCTTACGCTAGATGCATTAGAATATTTAGAATGTATGAAAGATACAATTCGCTTATGCATTTACTTGTATGATGCGTAAAAGTAAACATTAATCCTAC
>DWPW01000375.1:0-11872 GCA_018252015.1 Astraptes brevicauda
GAAATTACAGGAACGTTTTTTCGAATAGGTAGGTGCCTACTTCGCGCACGTAGGAGTGTGAGATTAGGCCTATTTTAAAGTTTATGGAAAGAAGAAGCCAGGAGAGATAATATTTATTTATAAAAACTGTTATGAATATATCAAATGGAATAAAATAAAACAGGTATTCATTACTTACATCCATGACAACGATACTTATCTACAATATAAAACACATATGTCAACTGTGCCATCTTAGCAAAGTAAACCTCATTATATCTCATAAATTTACCCGTATTTTCTTTGAAAGTTTCCCTGATGCACAAACGAAAACAAACAAAACAAAACTTTTTTTATTTGGGTGTATCAAGTTCAGTTTTCCTTTAATTTTAATTATGTTCGAATTTCAACCATTGCAGCGGGTCCACTAGTTACCATAAATCTTTATATATCTAAAAGTAATTAATGATAAGTTACTCTTAGAATGTTAAATAGTAATGACAAATTACAGGTTACGTAAGAGTAAGTAAAAAAAAACTAATTTTACCAAACTTTGTAAGTACTCGTAAAAATAAAAAATAAATATAAACTTTAAATAAAATACCTAATACATAAAAACACTCTACTTAGATGTTTTACAAATGAATGAAATTGTTAGTTTACAATATCTGGGAACTTTATTAAGAAAATTGTATTACGCGACATCTAGCGAAAGCTTAATGAACTACTTGGATCGCCCACTTCGCCATGCCCACACTTGTACAATTTACACTGTACAAAACACACGCACACAGATAATCAGCAATAGAGTTCCAGTGCAAAGGCAAAATGCAGGCAACTTAACACAACTCAACCAGTTTATCGGAGATTTTGTTGCGGGAAGGTAGTGTCGGTCCGTTTTGTCAAATAACGATCATTTTATCATTGTTTATGTGTTGATTTCGTACTAATATCTACATTTATACGACTTTTCATGAATAAAGTTTCAGACTTATCAGAAAAACAAGTTTGAATCGAGTGTTATTTTAGATTTTTCTGTGAAATTGTACGTTTTGAGTGTGTATCTTGTATCAGCAAGAACTCAACGTACGTTTGTCGGACGTTGGTTGAAAATGTGAAACAAAAGTATTTGTGAACTGTTGAGAAGATCAAAAACTTTCCTAGGACAGTATTGTAAAGTGGAACGATGAAGTGGCTTGCCAGTTTGTTGTTGCTGCCCCTGTGTCTTGGTCATCTGAACGTTTACCTCAGCAGTGCCGAAGTATGGAGATTGCTTGGTAAGTTTTACCACCCAAAAACCACAATTTAAGTAAGAAGATTATCTTATTTTAAAACTGGGATTTAGGCGGCTTAGGGTTAGTTGGTATTTGATAAGGCGCGGATAAAGTTCAATGAACTCGCTTGGAATATTAAGTTCTTACGATTAGTATGGTTAAGTGAAGTCATTAGATATTAATACCTATTTCCAGTGATAAATCAATATTTATTTATAATTATTATAATAAGGATAGTTACATAGTTCTTGTTGATATTTATACTATACTGCTTATAGGTAGATAGATGGGCTATTCAGCAATGGTACCCCTGACGATAAAGGCTTGAGACCAGTGACCTGACTGCACCTAATTGAACATTAGGTAAACAATTGCAAACCCCGCTAGATGTATTGTACTTATTGATCTGCTAATATAATCATGGAAATGTATAAAAAATGCGCTTACCTAAATCAATCACGATGCTAAATAATCTTCGTGTTAAAAAAGCAGGCACTTTAATATGAACATTATTTTATTAAAATAAATATGCAAATAACATGTATGTTTTGGGATGTGCAATATTTACAATCTAAAGTTATCGGTATCGGTGAAGCCGATATTGAAAGTGCAATAGGTGTATTGAGTGCAAATTAAATTGATCTTCTACCTAGTCACACATTATTATGGAATGTTTATAATTGAAATATTTGCTTTAGGGTATAGGTAAATACGGACTTTTAAAGGTTATAGAAGCATTGAAACGATAGTGATTTGTTATTCTCTCTATCTGGGAGTCTCAGGTTTGAATTCCAGGTAGGTAGGTAGTTCCATTTGATATATCGTAGTGTAATTTGTGTAAATTATTTGAAATGAATTAATCGTTTCTTGCTTAAACAGTGATGGAAAACTTCGTGAAGGATGGAAGGTAAACGTTTTAATGGTACTTCTAAATCAAAAATATTATATTCAAAGTTGGTTGGATCCACCAGTCCTAGGACCAGAACCAGTTGCACACCACTTAACACTTTAAACATAAATGTTAAGGTTCTTTTTTAATTACGTCAATTTAAATTAACCACTTCGCAATGTGTTTAGTTACCTTAGGTGGTAGAACGCATTGTGCTTCAGCGGTCCCACTGCCACGGCTATTTCAGCCTTATAACACCAGTGTTGAGCGCTTCTGTGTTTTTGGTTGGAGGGTGTGGTAAGAGAGACTTATTTATTCGTGACGTTCCAACTTCGTCCTTAAGGGCAGCAACGCATCTGTGGCCGACCTCAGGTAGGACTGTGATCTTATCTAGGGTTGATTACAGATGTCCACGGACGGCTACTTCCTTAATATTATAAACGAAAACCTACTCGCCTGAGAGTTCTTCAAAAGACGTCTTAAGCGTGTGATGCAGGTACCGATTCGCACATAAACAGCGAAATGGATAACGGTCTTAACTACCTACTACGTTGATGAAAACGACTTAACAGTTGGCTAGATGTCTACTTATCTGGATAACTACAAAATTCAACCTCATTCCGACAGTGAGTAGAGCATAAAAAGGGCTCTACCTGATATTTTATTGAAGTTCTAGCTTCACCCTTTTGACCTACTTTAAAGTTCCCTCGTATCCCGCTATTCTTTAGTTTACATTTGAACTCAATGACGGTAATTATTACATACCTACTTAATTAATGACTAATGAGCAGTTATTTGTAGTTCTGGATAAGTATAATCTACAGTACATTTCTGCATAAGTTATGTAGCTTCAAAAGTACTTAAATTGTATTGATAAAGTTGGCAATAAAAAAATATATTTAACCAAAAAATCAAACTGACTTCTACGTCACTAAAAAGTAAGAAATAATTTTCATTTAATCTAAATAAAATTTAGTTTAATACATAGTTCTGAAGTCGGCGCTCAACATAATATATTTCGCTGAATTATCTACCACGTAAACTATGCCTCTAAGTTGGAACTTCGGATAAGTACCTATGTCTCCCTTAACAAACCCTTCAGACCAAAACGCAGTAGTGCTTGACACTGATGTTATTAGGCTGAAATAGGTGTGGCGGTGGTGCCGCCGGAGTTAACAACAAAGAGTTCTACCACCTTCACGTCTTAATTTGAATACCTTTTATGTAGCTATTCAGACCTTAAGACGCGAACACAGCCATCATTGTACAGGTCTTCTCTTACAAGACATAGTATACAACCCTGTGAACGTAAAATATTTTAATATTAGCAGTGATAGCCTGATTATTTGCCAGTAACGGTCACTATCTAATTAATAAATAGAATAGTTTCCTGCCAAGTTGTGAAAGTTTCATATCTGGCTATTTTTAATATTCAGATAGGTAGGTATGCACTAGATAGCGCTACTGTTAAAACTTTATCTCATACGATAAGGTGTTTTATCGTTTTGCGTTTGTGGCATTGAACAAGGTCGGCTCGCAATTTAGGTAGACACCTAATAGATACCTGCCTAATTAAAGTAATCCACACTTTTGTTTATTAATTTGGTCCGAGATACTGATTTTTATGGTCGGTACATTTCTTTAGATTTTTTGTTATTTAGTAAACAATTATTTGTGAAGCGAAAAACTATTATTAATTTACTTTTATAAATTCTTAAGCTAGGTACTTAATAAAGGCTTCTAAAATAATAATACTCCTACAGGTTTACAAATCCATAAAATCAAAATAATAAAAAATAATTAATGTCTGGGTATCGCACACATAATAATCCTGGATATTTTATTAAATCCTACAAAGAGTACCACATTATTTAATTTCCCTATTTATGTAGATTCATATATACTTGCATTATTTTTCCGAAACAATAGTAGGTAAGCTAAGGTATGTTTTTTCATTTATCATAAATGATCTTACTTAATTCTTTAAATCCTATAATCCTATTAAGGATTAAAAATAAGTTATTAAATTAAAGTGTTTAAAAAATAAAGCTATAAGAAATAAAAGTTAAGTTTTTGCTTTAGATGGCTTTGAGAGCATGCCTGCTTTGATTATAAGTCCATGGCTGCTTAAATGTCGGTGAAAAATATTTCAGAATAAATCCTATTTGACAACGATTCCGAAATTCTAAAGCTTAACCACGTGAGGCGCCTTATCTCACGGTTTGATTTAATCTTTTTATTATGTTTGGCAACACGCCCGTCTTCCCGAAATGCGTCCCGTTGTGAGATAGGTACATTTTGATGCCTATTGTCAATTTAAATTGCAAAATGGTTAAACCTTTGACGGATTTTGGCGCTTTAGCTAAACGTAAACCGCTCTTTTCATATAGTATCCGCGTGGTAGGTATCACGCTCATTTTTTTTTCCATAAAGTGTGCACGTAATAAACCTTAAGTAAGCGCGTAGGCTGTATTGCTATGTAAAACAATGAAAGCATTAAAAATAAATAATGTCTTGCAGAACTAATCTTGTAATAAATAATCCATCAATTAACTTAGAAAGCAAAGTCAACCTGAAATTGCATAGTAATATTTTTGTACTGTGTGTCAAATGATTAAATTGTAAGTAATTATATAGAAAATTCATAAGGATCTACTAATACCTATTATGCATTGTTGAATCCAACGATTACCACACGAGACAAGTAACTAATGAATAGTCGACACAAGATTTTTATGAAAAATGTCAACCTCTAAGTAGATTAAGGAAAGCAAGCGCGCGCGCAGGTAATAGTTCCTCAGAATAGGTTTTGTCCCCTTCCATTGTATCAAGATGAAGAGAGCAATTCATCTTTGTCACGCAGGACCATCTGGGCTTTGTCCTTGCTTAGAAATTAGAATTAGAATGCTTAAACAAAGCAAGGAAACGGGATTTAGTCCTGGAAGGCTACAACAGTGCTCCAAAAAATTAATTGTTCTGAATTCTGTCACAATCAGCTTAGACTTTATGGCCTACTTGTTAACTTATTTTCTTTTAAGTTACCGATTTAAATAAAATAGTAGATAATTAAAAAAATAAAAGCAGGAATATTGTAGTCGTGTAAGATGTTCTTAAATTTTATCTGATTCAAACAACTAATTTAATTTATAGACGGTTAGTCTTTATTGTAGTTATTGCAATTTAAATGTAGGTTATTTTTTTCGCTTCGGGTGAAACCGCGGGCAACAGCTAGTATGTGTATTATTAAGTAAAAATATGTGTAAAATGAATAATGAACAGTTTTCTTTACAAAAAAGATTAACGGCTCATTATTACTTAATTACGAATTATATTTCAAATACAGTTTTCTAATATGTATGTATGAATGTAGAAGATTTTATTTGTTATTGATAAACACTTTATTTTTCAATCCAAACACCAAAACGAATCTCTGTTATACAATACATTTCAATCAGCATTATTTATTCAAATCGCGACATTCAAGAATAATATACTCGTATAATTCTTTACGAGGGTTCATGCTGAGCAACAAAATTTATAAGTAAAATTATAATATCTTGTAGATTTACACTGTAGGTATGTCAGGTATCGGGTAAAGTCAACCGCTTTCGAGTATCTCTCGATTCGATCTCGACTGGTAATTTATTTCAGATGACATTAATGGCGATTCTATGGAACCCAAGCAATAAAGTCGACGCCTAAAACGACTGTTCTGACACGTTTTGGGATACAATTTTCATCTTATTTATATTTGTATTTACACGACTGCGAAACATTTGAAAACATTTGCGTTGTTGATTTTTAGCGATAACATGACTTTTTGCAACGATTTCCAAGTACCTGTATTAATAAATAAATAATTTATTAATCAAAATTTAAAAACTGCAAATCAATTAAGAATAAATGAGTAAATGCTAATTACTTATCTGAAACTTATCGAGCGTATCATAAGTAATATTAGTATAATTATGTGTTTAAAAACAACCCATTTGCAAATATGGGAACGGATGTAACGTTAACTTTAGTTTCTTGTAATTGACTCGGAATCATTAATATGTATGTCTCGAGGCATGGAAGAATGATAATTAAAAGTAAGTATAATATCAAGTTTATTTAATTTTACTTTTCTAAAACAGTAAATAACATTTGAAAATGACACAGGTACCTTTTTGCTTAATTGATTAATTAGATCAATCATAATTTAATATTATCGCAGTTTGTGCTAAGATTTCGAAAATACAACACCAAAGTCGTGAAAAGGTGCTAAAACATTGTCTTGTTCAAATTAGTTTAGGTTATTTTTGATTATTTTAAAACTTTTTCTTGTCTACAGGTAAGAGTTAACTAGATATATAAACATTTTGATACATCGTTCGTTGATGCACAGTCAAAATTATGCTATTCACTTTCACGCCATATTTTTGTAACTAGGTAGTTATTTCATGAGTGGAGTAATTAATGGTTGTTTGCGAGGAAATTTGACATTACATGTTTGTATCCTCATGTTATAGCTATATACCTACATAATATTCACTTATTACATAATATTCAATATTCACTTGTCTTCACTGTTACATTTTGTTGCCACAGAGCAATCGAGATTGTTATGTACTGAGATTTGTATTCGTGTTGGTATTTTGTAGGAGTACCACAGCCTCATTATGAAAGTAAGATACAAAAAAAAGTCGTGAATAACTAACGTGGTTCGTGCCTCGCAAAACTTATCATATTCGCGGCTTATTGTCTTCATGGCTTGTTGGAACATAAAGCAAAGCTGATAAGGCTTGGCTGTTAGGGTTGCCAAGCCGAAGTTTATAAAAGCCGCATTCGGCAACATGGCGCGGTACTTGGCTGAAAACTTAGCCTCTAAATCCAATCATAGTTTGTAACTGTTATACTAACATCTATCTGAAAGCTACATTTACATTTTTTAAAATATCAAAACAGTAAACTCTCTTCGGCAAAAGGTTTTAATTGCCGAAAAACCTAACAAATTTTATGTTAAGACTTAAGTTTTGGCTGGAGACAACTAAACACTATGAGTCCGTCTTAAGCCGTACCTGTCAACCCTATTTTCGAGGCGGTATCGGGCGACAGCATAGTTTATGGTCAGCCACTATCGCTCATCTGAATTCTTTACGGCTCGACGCTAGTCAACGGACGAGCAACGCGTTTATTGGAAAACTTTTTAGGTACCTATGTGTTTTATGTGCTGATAGTTTGATAGTTGGTCTTATCGCTTATTTTTATGGAAAGCGCATCACAACTGACGATAGATAGATCGATATAACACAAAATGGTTTCTTGAAAATCCTGTATCGGCGTAAATATCTTTTGACGCCGTTAAAAGTTTACTTTGTGTAGGCTATATTAGACTTCGGGTTACTTTACGCGCATTGTGTTATTTGAATAAAACTAACATTTAAATTGAGTTATTACTGGAAGTTACGAAAGCGTGTCATAAATAATCCTCGTTGTATAGCCCAGCTCGTTGTAGCCTTTGTTGTACGGCTTTAAATCTGAGCAAGGAAAGGTGCGCGTGCGCATTGTTCCTGCGCAGTCCCACGAGCGTAGGTGCAACATCATAGTTCCCTTGTTACAGCTGCACGACAGATACAAATACTCGTTGGCCTACGTAACGAGACCATATTTGGGTGGAGAAATCGGGAGGCACCACTGTGACCGAAAATTTTCACGTTTCGTTTTCCTATCATTCTCGCCTTTATTCTTCAATTTAAAGCTAAACTCTGTATAGATTTAACCCGTTTAAAAATGTAAACTTCAACAGTTCTGCTGGATTGGATTTCAAATGTCTTGATGGAGCAGAGAATGTTGTGCCGGATCTGAAATTTCAAACAGTATCTTCCATAACAAATCCCGCAAAAAAAATACTATCATCAATTCTTCCATCAGTTATGCGGTTGCCTTGCGTTGTGGTTCCCACTGCGAAATTGAATCACGTCACCGAAAATCCATTTTAATACGAGATTCGATGATATTCGGAATCGGTTATTACTTGTCAGCAATTGACTCACAAAAAATGAAGTCAAGTAAGACGATCTTGTGACGGAGTCTTCGATTTCTCGGCTAGTGCTGTGGTGGGCGAACACTAAAAAAAGCACGTAACTCGAAACTCGGGCGACGTATGAGGTTTCGTCTAGACACGGTAACCTCTTCACACGGTTTCACATTTTTATCACGTGTACTTCAAATTTAACTTGTATAACCACATCGCGTTATTGCTTTTAAAATGGTTCTGACCATTTATCTAGTTTGGTCCCGTTTCCGGTGTTATCTTGATTTTATCTGTGGACGATCTTGAATTTTTTCGGACCTATGCCAACATTATCAGTTCCCCGTATACCTCGTTCACCTACGTGTAAATTGTCCTTTCCTCTGGCTTATCCCTTGCCGGCACGTCATCGCCTATTATTACTTTTAGGGTATAGGATTCATCTACAAAACACCACGAATAGACATTGTTATTTTAATAAATACTATTAATGCCGTATTCAGAGAGCGCCGTTCGGATCTCGTCCCCTCGGCCGTCGTTAGGAGAATTAACAATGAAATATTTCAATAAACGGCCTACGACGGCGCTATATAAATATGAGCGAGTCCTTCTCAAAATATTCTTTAAGTAAACAGTGTTGACACGCGGGATGATGTGGAGTGGGCCCTAAATAAATTTAATTTCACGGTTGCTCCCAGAACGGCAGTTTTTAATCCGTCCGCGTGTAATATGTCATCGAGGTGGCACTCCAAAACACGATCCTGTTACGTGACTAGAATAAAAACAAACAATTAAATTTTGCACCGTTGTGCGTATGTGATTCCGAGTTGCAATAGGTATACCTACAACCCGTTGTTTAAACGGTTTAAAATGGCTTCGTTTTGCGTTAGCGATGAGACCAACTTTGCATAATCGCGCAGCGGTTTTTTTAATCCATTTTGCATATGTTGCAGAGAATATCTGTTTAAGCCGAAAGCACTTAAGGCCGGCAGAAATAGAATTAGGTGTGCAGGCGACGCTGCAGGGTACACGGAGATTATTATGCGCGCTACATGAATATGCAACTCGTTATTTTCAATTACTACGTAACGTAGGACTAGCAGCGAAAGCTCTATGACTTAGCAGTTCATTGTAGTACCGTTTCATGCAATTTAAATGCCACGTCATTGTCATGTCGCTACGTCACACAGCTAGTTCGTTACTCGCCTACAATTTATTTACATACCCAGTTAGTAGCTTTAATGCGCGAAGTTGTATGCTCTGTGACACGTCTGAATATATTGTGCTGGGTAAGCGCTTTAATATACAATTGTGAGGTATTTTAAGTGTAATGATGATGAAGCATATTTTATTACGTTAGATTATTTAGACAGTAAGTACTACAATTATTTTATTCGATCGTAATAAATCATCGCCACACCTATGTTGACGTACAATGAAAGTATATTGCACGGACTTCAAGAATACTGTTGTTGTATTGTTGTTGTGTTGTTGGGTGTTATTTAGATCATAGGGGTAACAACGCAATCATAACTGGCCCTTTTAGTATGGTTTCTTATTTTATATGGAATCGAAATAAAACCACACTTATGTTATGGCCATACGTATCTTAGATTCCGTGCTAATACTAACCACGCCTAACAGAGGAGAGGTATATAATTAAAGGTATTACCAACCAAGTCTTGTTCCTTGCAAAGAAAAAAATCCATGAAAGATTCTACTCCGAATATGTGACATTACACAATTCAACGCCCCAATGCCAATTCCAAATGCAACTAATTACCCCCTTCAAACCAATAAAATATAGTAGAATGCGAAAAAAATATTAGCCAAATAAAAAGTTATACTGAAGATTTTTTTAATAGTCTTCTAAAAGTATGAAGTCATTTAAACTGCATATTCATGCAGTTAATACAAGGAATGTTCACGGAAAGAGCGGATACATTACTGCAGTAACACTTTCAGATCTGGCGATATTTCAACAGCCGCTGAAGTCTTGCCAAATTGTTTATTGTCCAGTATTTAAGTGCCGCTAAACCCATTTTAATGCAAATGGCGAATATTTTCTTCCTTTACGATTGTTAGTGACAAGAATATTTCAGCCTTTGTTAAACGTTTCGGAATGTTTTATCTCTTGGTCTGTGTTTTTTTATTTTTCTTCTGTTGATATTTTATAACATAGAAGTGTAGTAAGTCCGTCAACTTCAGATATTATTAGATTACCTACGAACTGGGGACTAAGTTGGAACGCCTCGTAAATGTATGTCTTCCTTCAAATAACATTAGAATCCAACTTGAAGACTAAGCTGGAACGACTCGAATATGAATGTCTCCCTTACCACTCCTTATAAGCTAGAACACGTTGGACTTAATAGTACCAACCTAATACTGCTGTTTTTTTAACACGCTTTTGTTAGTTTGGATTGTATGATTATATGTTACGAAAACTTTGAACGTGATTTCGAGCGATTTAAAATCGTCGGATTAATTTGTAACTTTGCATACTTATCAAGGACCGATGACAACACAATAATATGAAAGAACGAAAAAGATGATTGTAAGAAAAGCGTGGAGTACTTTTTGATATATTTGACACCCTGCACCCCACACTTTTTGACAATGGTTATTTTTTACTTTTTAGTTAGTTCTCTCACAAAATAGTGTTTTTAAGTTTTTTTTAACCATTATTTATTTATGATTGGCATTATGTTTTATAGAGTTGGCATTCCAATTATTAGGTCTTATATTAAAAACTCTTATGATAATGATATAATATCGTCGACAAATTTAAATTTTAAACGATCTTAGCAAAACATTTATTGCAATAATGCATTACAAAACATCGTTTAGTTGCTGTATAATTTCTTATTCAACAACTTGTAAGGCATAGGTTGTGGTTATCGAGTAATTATGAATAGGAAATCGATTTTGCACAAATCATTAAGTCTGTAATAGAATTTCGTTTCATGGATAAGAAATAATAATTTAATAGTAGTACGTTTTAGTAATATTCGCAAAACATCGGATAATAACTTCTTACCAAATAGGTACCTATATATGAAATTCTAATCAACAATTTGCTGGAAAAAACCGTTGTGGCACGATGCAATACGATGGGGCCATGTTAAATTTGAATTTTATCAAAAACTAGCTGATACCCGCCATTTCATCTGCGTATGTAGATAATTCGACGTAAGAAAAGTCACTTATGATTTTACAATCTAATAACTATTGATGAAGTGGATCGATTTTAATGAAATTAAACCTAAATTTTAACTTAAGATACGTACTATGAATATATCTGCATTCTCTTGAATTATATTTGGTGGGTTTGATGCCAACAGATTTTAAACACAGAAACAGAGCGAAAATAACATTCTTATTATATATATAGATTAAACATTTTTAATATTTCAAGCACGCCTGTTTACGGCTAACGTTACTGTGTTCTTGTAGGATGGGTATGAAGGGTGTGTACAGACAAAGTTAGTTAACTTACTCATACGCGGTAGTGGGCAATACTAACGGGCAACATGATAGATTACTCAGAGGTTTACGCATCAGTGACCAAATTCTCGAGAAATTTCATTTTCAATTTTTTTTTTATGTTACGGAAATAGCAAACTAGCATGCAGTCCACCTGGTGGTAAGTGGCCACCGCCGCCCATGGCCATCTGTGATCAACCCCAGATAACATCACAGTCCCATCCGAAGTCG
>DWPW01000376.1:0-11872 GCA_018252015.1 Astraptes brevicauda
GTTATTCTACTTGACCGCTGGTGCTGATGGTTTACCAGGTTTGACCTATGATTTTATTTATTTGGAAATATCATAAAAATATAATGAGTCCATTATTCATTACAAGTGATGAATCGATGCAAATTTCCTTTTATTTTCTCACATTGAAACAAGAGTTCACAGGTCAACAAACGCTTCTAAAGGTCTCCTTATTTTAATTCATATGGGAACAAATATCTTTGCTTCTGAATAATTTCCAAAGTTGTATGGCATTTTTCTACTGTTTATAAGTTAATTTTACTGATGTAGATAAATCTAGAAATGATTGACATGAATTTTTATTCAGTAAAGCTTTCAACTGTTCATCTTTAAACTTTTTGGCTGTCCAAGTCGTTCCTTTAAAAACATTAAAAACATAAAATCTATTTTAACACCATTCTTGTGCTAAACATTTTCATCAAATGTTCATCAAAATACGATGACATTCTACGATGGCAGTCCTTCTGCTCAGATAAAAGTAATTAGTAAAATTCGATGAATTATTAAGTATTATTATTAACTAATTTTAATTAATAACTAATTCCAACTCCTAATATTATTGTGACTATAAATAGTTAAGAGCAGCTCATGCTTATGATATATACTTATTTTATAAAGATAGAGCAGTTTTTTCCAGAAATATCGAGAAGAGAAGAGAACAAAGCTATTTAATATAAGTTGTCATAGGTTAAATAAGATGGAAGTAGTAAACGCGTTGCCACCTAATGGCAAGTAGTTACGGTAACAAACTTTATATAGAATAAGGGATCTATCTGAAGCCCATCACAGATGTATTGCAACGCTTGACGACTAAGATGGTTGCTTCAAATAGAAGTCAGTCGGCAGTTAAGGTCTTGTATAATCATGTAAATTTATAAGACACAAGAAGAATAATAATCATCAGTTCTAGTTTTAGGCAGCTCGTATACCAAAACCTAATCAGTAATTGAGCAACAAAGTTACTTTGCAATTATTTCTATGATTAGCATTGCACAAACGCGACATGTGCAAAGGAAGTAGCTTAATTGGCCGATTTAATATATATATTTTAGAGATACATGTTAGAAACAATTTTGTAATATGTCAATATCATTTAAATAAACCGTCACCAATTGAAAGTTTAATAATTAAATAGACACCTATGACATTTTTATTTAAATATATTTCGATAACTTTGATCTGCCTGTGACCTGTTTTGTGTAATCGTTTATATTATTGCAAGGAGTTATTATTGTACCACTATTAAATTCCAAGTGCATTTAGGTAATGTGTCGTAAGATATTATTACCTCTAATTTGTGACTAGATAACAACTATTATAGTCCAAGTTACAAAATTTGCATACAATATCCGCACACGAAGACAAGCGTACTTGTTGTAAAACATTTCGTAAATTTTAGATAATAACAATGTTAATATTCATAAAATAACAGCGCTCTACTTGTTTAGGTATAGATCGAGTAACCAAGCAGACTCCTAATGCAGGACATACATTTTCTGGTACCTATTTTGTATGCATGTAGTCAGCTGCGTATAGCGTCACTTCCTGTCTTCCTGTGGAAGTCGTAGGTGGTGGTCTACTAGCTAGACAGCAGTGGCTCCCTGCGATGATCTTCTTCTACTTTACTCATCAACATACAACCAAATGATGTGACTACACTATAGTCCAGTGTTAGACTTTTATGAGGTAATAGATGAATAAGATTGCATCAGTCAAACAAATCGTAGGTACTTTGTCAAATGTCCTCAATATGCAACGTATTTATCCCAGGTTAGATTGTAATCCGGGCCAATCAGTTCATCGTACGAAGATCTGTGGTCACGGCGAACCTAGATTTATTCATACGAAAAATTACTTTTCCGAGTCAATTTTGTTATTACGCCTTTATTTATTCAATGCAATTCTTACGAATTTAGATATCCTTTTAGATAGATGCGCGTGGTGATAAGAATCAAGGTCGTTACAAATATAACGAGTTACAATCACAACAAACGTATAGCAGAACAATTATTGTTATGCTACATAAATAAAGAATGCTTCGAAAATGAATAGATATTTTAATTATCGAAGTTTATTATGCACATTACTCATATCATTGGTATGCTTTTCCCGTATGTCGTTAATAAAATTATTCTAAATACGTAACTTACTTACAATTGATATTCAAATACTACTTAAAGATGGACTTTAAAATAATACAAACAACTATCTACACTACATACCTACACCGAATAATAATGTAAGCTGACGAAAATTCACTTGAGTTGAATATTCTTAAATTCGTTAACAATCTTGTTCTCGAGTATTCCATTGTTTTTAAACAGTAACAACTGGGCATATTTAAATATTGTTTTATTTAAATGACTATCTGGTAACATGAGTTTTGACTCAAAAATAAATACTTAATTTGTTACTTTCAAAATATGTAATTTAAATTTAAACACCCCAGTTCACCTTCATCAATAGGTTATTTTATCAAAAGTGTATGTTTAAAAGAACCTTGGAAAAACTAGGGGCAAATTGTTTACAGTGGGTACTTGTTGTGTTAATTGTGGTGATCAACAGTTATCATATCAGATTACGCTTCTTGTAAGGCCAATCGCCGCCACTTATTCAGAGAACATATCGACCGTTTCGAAGACAACAATTATTAAGTAATATCTTTTCCAGAACGTCTAACGCTTTTTATATGTCATGAATTGCGTCTTTTATTTTCAGCAAGTTGTATGAAATAAAAACAAGCCGAAAAACCCATTGGGTAAAAAGTGATCCAGGAAATCTGGTAACGCAACATTATCAGTTACTTCGTACGAATGCGATTTCGTACACGCAGACTAAAATACTAAATATGTATGTTTATTATTAACATGTATTAACATGATATGTTACCCCTATTTCGTCCCATTCGGGATTTAATATAAGTAAAACCTTTTTTAATGAAAATTTACCTGTTGTCCAAATGTCAGAGTTGCTCATGTCATGACATATGTAAAAGTTTAGGCTTGATGAGGATTAGCCAAAAACGAATATAATTATTCGTTTACTTTACCCAATATAAGTTATAGTGCATAACTTATATTGGGTAAGGTAAACGCATTCGACTATTTGAAAATTATATTTGACATGAAATCTTTAATATAAAAATAAGCAAAGTAAAAATCAGTCGATCTGTCTTTCCAACGCTGCGCTCACTTAACTGTTTAAGAAACTTCTTACTTGTTTCTACTATAAAGCACCTTGGACAGACACTTGTTCTTTCTATCATCGATTATGTTGATGTGTGTTACTCCGACATAAATGAAAGTCTTCTTAACAAACTTGAAGGTCTCACGAAAATTCGACCACATCTCTTCCTATCGTCGCCAGCTAAATTGGCTTCTAACTCGTAAACGCAGACAATTGCATTTGTTAATTCTCTATTCTCAATATTTGGTGATACTGTTTCTCCAGAGTATCTGAAACATAAATTTCGATATCTCTGTGACTTTCATGAGCGGGAGCTTCGTTCCTCTGACTCCCGTGCTCCATCGTTTCCTCTTACCGTTATGGATTTGTTTCCAATTCTTTCACAATTCAATTCGACTCGACTTTGGAACGCTCTTGCTGAGGAACTAAGAAAGATTTGCAAATACTCTTTTAAAAAGAATGTACATGCTCGCCTTTGCAAACAAATTTATTATTCTACTTCTTCATCTTGACCATATTTAATTATATATTTATATATAATATATATCCTTCTTTTTCTTTTTCTTTCACATTTTGTCTTTCCACTTTCTAATATTCGCTATATACACATATATATTTATGTTGCTATTGCACCGCTTTTATGTTTTTCTGCACACCCTAAAGGTTATCTGGGAGAAAATGATATTTAGCGTTAAATATTGTACCATTTTTTTATGGCCAATAAAGAATGAATAAATAAAGTACGGAAGAAAAATGTAAACTGAATTTAAATTGTCCCAAATATAAAGGTCCTAATGTTAATATTACCTACTTATTGTTTAATTTTATGATTTCCTAACTGTGAAATCAATTTTACGTGACATTACGTAATAAAAAAATAAACCGAAGTAACATTCATAAAAAGCCTTCTTGTGGTTGACTGATTTATCATAGCAGCTCTTAAACTACTGAGGATAGACACATGAAATTTAGACAACAGGCACCTGTTAATTAAGGACTTTTGAAATTCCTTCGCTGAGGGAGTTAAAAAGAAGTTAAAAGATTTAAAATACAAAATTTTTGAGTTACGCTCTATGAACAAGTAGTATTTTTTGTCATTTTAAATTAAGCAACTTCCTTCAATCCTTTTCCGATATGGATATACGGTAAACAACTAAAAACTTTTGCGAACCAAACCGAAAAGCGTAAAATAGGAAATTAACGAGCATCCGTTTTCAAATATGAGAAACTTAAAAGGACATCGATTGTTTTTATGGGACCTGAAATTCCTATAACGATTGTCATAAAAAATAGTATCGGTCACCAGTAAGGGAACATGACTTCATTTGTCATGATCTACTAATAATAATACATAATTCTACTCTACAGTTTCTACGGATTTGAATTCAAATAACTTAGAAGGTATGTTTTATAAGCGAATACTTTTTAATTCAAATCATTTATATTAAGTCAAATTTTGTTACTGGCTGTCAAAATTAGATTTTTCATCCTTAAAAAGTTTGATGCACTTTTAGATTAAATTTTTGGTTAGTGAATAAAAAATGTATTTAGTCGTTACTAGAAATTCCATCTGGATTGTAGTAAATCAGGTTAAATATTTGTATTAAGTAGTTAGTATTGTAGATGTTTTTATTGATACATTATCCCTATGTGTCACTGGCAACTGCTAGTCTTCTTGTTAAATATCATAAAGAACAAAGTTTCTAAGGATGGATGGATTAGTAGTAGTATGTTTGTTGTTCTTTAACTTCAGAAAGGCCGAACGGATCTGGACGATATTTAGTAGAAAGATAGGTTACAGTCTGTAATTCATATTCGTTCCATTTTATTTCTGAAAAATGTGCGATTCCTGTGGGATGGATTGGTTTTTATTCTTTACAGTTTCAATCCCGTGATATGTTTTTTTTACATATAGATAGTTTAGGGCTGAGATAACAAGATAAGGTACTTTTTATTTTAGAAAAAAGATTGTTTCGTTACAGTTCTTATAATCGAGTGTCGAGTATTGAGAATCAGTACATTTTTCGAAAGGAGGATTGACTAATTAACTGGAATTTATGCATTTAGGTACATAGTAATTTCCGAAATTTTTAAATTCAGCAAGTTGTAATTATATGTGTATAATTTGCTTTTATGAAATCGCTTGCACACCCGTCGATTATATATTTATTGCTGACCTTAGGGAAAATCATTCTACTCACTTATTCACGTTACATATTTCTTACTCACAATAAAAACGACTGGTTTAATAGAGTACGTTACAATAATACCCTATTGTTATAAATATCATCATAATTGCTGGCCTATCGATACTTGGATTACTTCTATTGAGTACAAGCACATTATTTAAATATTATAAGGAAACAGAGTTAGTTTTAAACACATCCACTATATTATTGAAGGTTTAAAATATTACAATAAATCGTAATTTAATCAATTTACGTAGACATTAGGCATGCTAATATTAATAAGTAACGAGCTGATAAACATACAAATCTATTGCAAACTTCTGTTCGCTTTACAGCAAGGTGAATCTTTCTAGCCATTGTAAATCCTTGTGTCTTTTTGAGAAAGCCCCTGTCAAATTAGTTAAAAGGCACCGATATTTTCTTGCTTAAATATATAAACTGTTACAAAAAGACTTTTATAATTGTGTCACGTATAATTGTATTTATATATGTGGAAAATATATAAAACAAGTGCACAATATCATTAATGTAATCGTATGTACTAGTATGTGTATGAAATTATTTAATTTTTTATTATTGTTTCCTAACAGATTGTTTCGACAACTATAGTTGTCGAGGTCAGAAGTTAGATGGCATGCCGGCATTATAAATATTATAGCAATGATCAATACCTTTGTCGAAAATACTTTTAATTCTTACCTAAATTGACAAACCAGGAAGTATTTCTTACAAATATGTTTAAAGGCATTCCTTGCGCTTTATTATGTGTATGTTTGCGCTATTTTCTTGTACTTTATGTTATAAGTAATTATATTTTGTAACAAGGGTATTCTTGATAGGCATACATAAATTTTACCCGTAAAGTATTTTTTTATTCATTGACTGTTGTTTTTGAACATATTTCTGTTTTTCGGTGAAAATTTAGAAACTTAATTCTACCTATACATTAATTTTTAATTTTTAAATGAACTATATAAATAAAATCTCAAGCCTATGTAGTAAACATATAATATAAAATCACTTACTTTTGAAGAGACCCATCTTGAAGCACTTTCTCATTATGTCTGGAAGTGTGGTATTTTTTTTTACGTCGCCCATGTGTGCACTTATCTTGTAGGGAAGTATATTTCTCCAGGACGGTATTCAGTTAATTAATACATACAAGAAATATACACGTTTTTAAGTTTTCAATTCGTATTTAGAAAATTTGCGAGGTATTCATTCCTGAAACTCCGCGTGAATTTTCTCTGGGGTGATGCGTATGTAGCACCGGCCCGCTACGAACTGATACGCTGACTGAAGGCAGCGCGGGCGCAGGCGCCCAGCGGTCGCGCTCATTGCCACGCACCGTGTAAATCACCCATGGATTATCTAATAAAGCTTCGCTTTTGTATTTCAATGCAAATGCAGGGGCGTCCACATATGACTGATTGCTCTCTAAAAGGCAACCCGATATCCGGAACTGTTAGTTTTAAAATAGCATGAAGAACAGTATCAAGGTGCAACGCTTATATTCCGATATCCTCATATCGTATATTTATCATAGAATGATCGTTTCATATTTATGTTTTTTAATCCATACATTATCACGTGTTATTTTTCAATGTAAACATCAAGTATGCATAAAGTAATAAACGATATGCTAGTACGATACGACATGGAGTAGGTACGAGTATATATTGTTACATTCTCATAAAATTACTGCTACTTTATAAAATTCTCGACACAAAAAAATGTGAATCCAACATACAAAAACTACTTCAACGACCTGGAAAGAAATACCATCAACACCTAATATGTGTGTTATTGTTATGTTTGTTTTTATTTACAGTGTGTCATAAATAGTATTCTATTCTATATGTTTTATTTTTGATTGACTGATTGAGAATTACTCAAAGTATAATTTATTTTTTTAATTATTTTGGTATAGACTCAATCTGTTAGATTTACGTAGGCACATAGTTTTGTACCTACGTGCAATATCAAACTGTAAAAAATATATAAGATTGTTTTTAACAAAATAATCGCAACGACTTCTCAGTCACTAAAAAGAAAGAAATAATTTTAATTAATTTAAATCATTGTTCATTTAGTAGATTCATAGTTCTGAAGTTTGCGCTGAACGTAATATATTTCGCTGAATTACCACAAATGCTATGCCAATACGAACGCCGATTTAAGATCTATGTACTAAACTAACATTTATTTGAATTAATTTAAAAAAATCTTACTTTTTAGTGAATTAGAAGTCGGTTTGATTTTTAAGTGATGATATATGGATTGAAACTACGAATGGGGTAGTGCGCTACTGCACCCTGCTCGCTTGTTTTATATCTTTTCTTATGCGTTATAACTTAGCCTAATCGATGTTATATAAAACTCCCATATTTGTAAACTTCAACCTAACCTAAACTTAAATACATCTCTACATCCCCTCCTTCTTACAAACATAGATTCTAAAGAAACATATTTTGACAATAGTAGGTATGTGTTTAGCATGTAAGACACTAATTAAAAATTCAAAACTGTTTCATATACATATGCAGAGGTTCTGCTTCATCAGGCTTAAAGAGTTCAAGGTCATATAACATATCCGTAAGTGAAAAATGGGGTTAGGCTGAAAGAACCCTTGCATCATCAGGTTTGAGGTGTGTAAGATCGAAGTTTTCATCATATTACATAATTCTCGATATTAAATGTACTTTCCAAGTATTATTAGCAGAAACCGAGATATCCTAAATTATTTGAAAAACAGGGATAGAGATGAGGATTTTCACCCCATAACTCATAGATCCAATCCTCGGACCATACCAATGTGTAGAAATGAAAGTTCCGTCATAAAATATCCTATCAAATGAAAGAAAGAAAATTGAAATCTGTTCATAAATACTAGAGTTATCGCAGATTAAAATAATTTAACTATACAAATAAATAAAATTGAAGGGTCTGTTTGTAATAGTAAAATATATTTTTTTACTAAATACATATGAAAGTATATATGGTACCTATAACAAAAAAACGTTTAAAAAATTTTGCTTGTGTATCTGTCTGTCTGTTTGTCTGGCGAAAACATTAGGATTACATTAGCGGCCCTACCATGTCGACCGGCTGGTAATAACTCCAACCACTTCCCTAGAGAGAGGAGCCTTTCTCAATATTGTAATACTGACTAAAATGCCCAACCTATGGCCAACCATCCACAATCTACATAAACTGTATTTTATTATAGTCGACGTTTTAATTTTGTTTTTTTAATATGTGTGATCTTGATATGCATATACAATTTTTATTACATTCGTGTTTGATATGAATTTAAGATAAATTCACAAGTCATATATCTGAGAGTAAATATACAAGAATGATAACTTATTTTATGATGCGTGATTAGCGTCTGTTTAAGGAAAATCGCCTTGCTTGTAACATCAATGTTTGTAGCAAGGCTAGGACGAATATTCAGGGAAAAACAAAACAGAAATGGGAGCCAAATATGTATATGCAATTTCGTATAAATTAAAGACATTTAGAATAAAACAATCTGTTGATGTTTACATGAACTCGACATGATCAGAATATACATTTTAGGCAATAGAAACAATTTATTATAAAAAAATATGTTTCACCAACAAAAAATAACATTAACAACCTGATTATTAAATGATAACCCAAATTATTTATGAATTAACCAAGGATTAAATAATTAAGCTATTTAAATAACGTTTGCTACTTTCATAACCTTAAAAAATCTAATATAAAATTACTTCGAGAACCGTCGGCACGAGACCCAAGTAAAATCCTCAGTGCCTCTTATAGGCAATCTTATGACGTCACAGCCAGATGGCACGATTAGGTGTGATCGAATTGTTAACCCTTTAGGTAATTATATAATATCTGTCACTGAAAACACTTCTGTGTAATTCTTTCATAGAGTTATTATATATAGAGTAGGAGAGCCAACCTAAAATGTGTCCATCGAAAAAAGAAAGAAAAATGAAGCTACTATCCGTCCCTCTTTTCCGCATATGTGCTTAGACAAAGATAAGTATAAGTCACTTATCTTCCCTTTCTTATTATTAGTTGGACACTTGCACTCACAGGCCGGCCTATGGCACCCCTACTCTATGTATAATAACTCTATGAATATTTCGGAGCCCCAAAGACAAAACTTCAAGTTTTGGTGTAAACCGATAAGGGTATATGGGCCCCATAAACTTTAACATCATATTATCTCTGATCATCAAATAAAAATTAAAAAATCTGTGTAATAATGATTAGTGTTTTTACGGAAATTAAATGTAAGCCATTTTTTTAACTAACCATATTACTTAACACCTAACTTAAACTATGCGAAAAAAGTCGTGGGCAGAAGCTAGTATTATCCGAACTTTAAACTGCACACGGTGACATTGACATTCGACGTAATCCTTGCTATTACGTCTGGCGTAAATTGAATCCGCATTAAGGGCATGCGCTCACTGCCGCTGTAAATATAATTTTATTATAAATTTGTAGTATCAAAAATAACAGTGGCACTCCGGGAACGAAGAAGTGAAAACTTGAACATTTACGTGTGTATTTTTGAGTCGTCATGAAATACCTATGTACGTGCATACACAATATACACATGTCAATACTTATATAAATAGATGTCGGTTACGGTTACAGTGTCGCGAGTTTCTATGATTATTCCCCATCTCAAAAGATGCCTAACTATAAAGAAGTTTTTACTTTAAAAAATTAAATACTAATGATGATCGTTGTTAAATCTTATTTCCGATTTATTTCCATACTGTTAAGGTATAACTATTCGTCGCGTAACAATCGTCGCGGCGTTGCGGCAGTGAGCACAGGCCCTAATCCTCTCACTTTATGTCAACACGCAGTATCCATTGTACAGAGCTGTTTCGTGTACTTTACTTAAGAGTTAAGTCGAAGTTTAAAGTAATATATAAGTCAATGATAATACTTCAGTTTCTCATATTATCTTAGTTCCATTTTGTAGAAGGATTAAATATATCCCATTTTCCTTAATAAAATTGTCTTCATAAGAGAACATACTTCATTTATAAGAATTCTGACTTCCAATATAGGGATCGTATTGCTTGTATGTATGTACGCTTGGCGTAATCTGGCCTTCTGTAGTCATGTTTAGCATACAAACCAACCTAAGTTATATGCAAAATTTTAATGTTTTAGCTTAACTAGTTCACTTATACGGTTCCTTACAAAAAATAAAAGATGTATCTTTGATTGAAAAATATTGTATTACGATTATGTAGATATTTCTACAGTCTAATTATTTGTAATTAAAGTAAAAACAACTTACTAAGAAAAAAACCATCAATGTAAATTATTAATAATTATGATTTGTAAAGTCAAGGGTATTTCAATTTATGACATAATTTAGGAAAATAAAATAGTTGTGGTTTGCAAGATTTTTATTTATAGGTACCTAAATTTTATTAAAAAAAACCTACCGGGTCGCTCAATTACGGTGTCTCAAGGAATTTTATGAAAATAGGAAATAATATTAGTTATTGATTTAGACTCTTTATTTTACCTTTTATTTTTATATTGTTTTCGTTGTTTATTTATTTATTTTAGTTATAATTTTCTATTTATTTTGTATATATTGTATATAGATTTACTTTTAGTTATTTCTGTAGAGTTAATATGTACATAATAATTTTAAATACTAAAAATATTATTAATATTAGTTAAATTTAATTTATAGCTATTCCAGTCTAATAGGCGAATTTTTACATAAATATGTCAATGTAGCATCGTCTAAGCAATTATCTTTTTAATTGTTTTGATCTTGGAGAAATTCTATTTTTTCATTCAAGCTTTTAATGAACACCCTCCAGACATGATATTTGACATTTTTCTAAAGAATATAGAGTTCAAACGCCAGTAATAATAGGGTTTTGTACATAAATTATTTGGTAATTGTGCAAGATCATCGCTGATCGATGAAAATTAAACAAATGTTACGATTATTTTTGTTATTACACATAACAACTGTTTTTTGTATCACTTCGATTTAGCTTATGTAGTTCAAACTATTGACTATTTATTAGAACGTTAAATGATTTTGGTTTTATTAGGAAAATTTGAAGCCATAAGCTTGTGTAATTAGCAATTGAGGCAACTGTCACAACAAAGTAATGGAGTTTTATGGTGTTATTGTATCTAAGAAAACAATGTCTGAACATATTTTGACTAAAATAAAAATGTGCAATACAATTTATAAAAGCTGTTGTTTTTAACTAATGAATTAAAAGTTCAACAATTCAATTTAATTAAGTGTTATTCCGATTATACAAAATTAGAATAGAAGTTTAATCACATTACGATGACAAAATAAGAGTATAATATTGGCCTATAATTTCGTAAAGACGATAATTAAAAATATTAAAATAATTGTTTTCTTTATTTAAATTCTCAATAACCTCTAATATTTATAGGTTACATAAAACTAT
>DWPW01000377.1:0-11868 GCA_018252015.1 Astraptes brevicauda
ATCTGGGGTTGTTTACAGATGTCCATGGGCGGCAGTGGCCATTTGCTATCAGATGGGCTGCATGCTCGTTTGCTACTACCGTCACTTAAAAGAAAACGTACTAAGTATATTTATTGTTGTGAAAATTACCTTATCAACACATTCCACCGATTATTTGGCTACTAAGGACCTATGTATTTTTTTTTTCATATTGATCTTTGAATAATTAAGTAATTTTCACGAATATATCGAGTTTGCAAGTAGCTGGTAATTACTCTATTAATAACGTACATTATGTAATAGCAATCAAATTATATTATAGATAATTAAACAAGCTCAACTTCTATATTGATAATGCGGGTTAATTTTTAACGGGACACAATACATCGGCGATTTTCTCAAATTTCTCTTTCAAATTGCTTAGCATCAAGTAGCACGTGTCGGTTCTACAACTCGACACATTTGATCTATTCCATTATGATCTTGATCGCACTCGCGTTACAAAAACGATACCGTTGTATCGCACAAAAAGTAGACAAATCCATTTGAGATGAACCAATGGACAATCGGCCCAATCTTCGATTAAATGCTACCGTTGCTTTTAATGAAAATTCCATAACAATAACTGTTTTGTATTTTGTCAGTGTAAATTGGCATTAAAATTGGAGTAAGTTTTAGGATATCGGACAGTCGCCACCAGTTTGCATCAAACTTTGATGGTGTACCTTGTTCTTACGATGCCCAATTGTATAAATGATACAAAATTGTATACCTACATAATTATCTACAATAACTTCTACTTCAAAAAGACAGATTAGGTATTTATGATTCAGTTATCACCAGAATTCTCCTTAAGTTCAAATTGTGTTATTACAAAAATAACTTTTCATTTTCCTTGTTGGAAATTCACTTTTATATTCGTCTACCTTGAACAAATTTCAATACCTGAATATTTACGACCCGAAGCTCTTGAAAGTTGCAACTAAGCAACTGAACTGTAAGCAACTGACCTATTGACATGTTTTTTATATTCGCATTTTAATCATACAAGATAAAATAATGTATATTTTTAGCAAATTGCATATATTTATAGATAATACCCTTTCTTTAAACATTTTAACGTTCGTGAACAATAAAAATATTTTATATGGAATACAAGACCCATATCAAAACTTTTCCGGATGTAGTTTCCACAATAGATTAATATCGATTATTTAATTATTTTGTATTGTACCTACCAAGAAGAGTAAGTATGTAGACCAACCATTTGCATACAAATTAGGGAGGTCATCGAGATACTATGTTCCAAAGTATTACAGAAGTATTACACCATAAATTGTGTTTTGTTGTAATTTATAACTTATAATCGCTGAAAATGTTAAAAATAACTGACTTATTTGCAAGCTCCATTTATGGCCCACTGCTGGACACATTTCTACGTGGGCTAGTGGAGCGTACTGCACTACGCTGCACCAATGGGTATTAGAGCTCTTACCTTGCGATCAAATAGGTATGTTGTGGCTGCAATTGCATAAAGGAATACACCCCACTATTTAGTGGGTATGACGGTACTTCAGTCCTCAAGGACGGCGGGATCGTAATGGATTATTTAGTCCGGAGAGCACCTACGGGACCGGTCGCCTCTAAGGTGTTCGCAAATTTCATCTGACCCAAACTATTAAATTTTATTTATTGGCAGGCAGTCTTTATTATTGATATTACAATTTAAATGTTGGTATGTCTTTTTTTCACCGTGGTTGAAACAACGGGCAACAGCTAGTAGGTTATAAACTACGAAAAGAGCGGCATAGCTGCCGCAGTTGACCGAGACACAACAGTGGTAGGTATGCATTGTCTTCTCTAGTACTTAAGTGCATAATATCTCAAGTTATGTATATGAAAGTAATATCTACTTATAAAAAGTATAATAGCAAAAACGAAACTTTGATTTTGCTTCAGCTGTTTCTTTGTCTTTTTTTCTTTTCTTTGTCTTGTGCAAGCGAAAATATTGACAAACACAATCAATTTTACTATCTATGCCACCCACTAGGCAATCAGATATCAGCTCCGTAAAATTTTGCAGTACGCAATAAGTGTACAAGAAAACATAATACAAAAAACCTAAATAAATTAGGCGCTAGATTGGTAAATGTTAGAGGAAGTAGCGCGTGACACCGCGAGAGCGGTCGGGAATGCTGTAGAGAAGGTGAATACACTCTACGCATCTGAATTATTATCATATTACAATATCACGCAATCATTATAGTATAATTATGTGAGAAACTAGTTTGAGTTAGAGGCGTCTCGCCGATGTTTATTTTTAGACTCCATCAGGATAACCAAAGAATATGAAATATATATAAGTATAAGAATTAAACACAAGAAAGCTATTAAATTAACATTTAATGTACTTTTATAAGTAGGAAATTGTAGATGGCCCTTTTCTCTAAAAAATTCCACCACAGAAGTGTTTTTTATGTCCTTTTAGATACAAGGTCAGTCAAATTTTATCAACAGCAGGTAGTTATGATAGTTATTATTAGTGTGGAATATTAGTTAACTACTATTACAAGTGCGAATTTTTAGGTCGTATGCTGCGAATGCAACACCACCAAGTTTGTTACGTGAAGATCCTCTTTTGGCGTGCTGTTTAAGAATGGTTAAGAATGAACAAACAACTTAAGTAACAACAAAAATGAATTTCTGATTTCGGCGTCTGTAACCATTATCAATATATTATACATTACATTTCATAAAACAAGTTGTCAATTGTCAAGTTGTATAAAGATTTTAGAAGTTCTTGAAAATCGCGAATGCCCACACAAATTGTTTTCAAGGATACGATAAGTAGACATGACACCATAATGGAAACATTTGAGTAGTAAAGTGAAATGTATCCCTAAGCACCCGTTGTCCTAATTGCGTCGATTGGTTCTAACTGTAACCGATCTCATTCATCTGCTTCTCGTCGCACTCGAGAGCAAATTGACCCACTTCCTACCATTTGTATAGGGCCTTGTACGGTCGTTTTGAGTTGGACATGATGTTTATGACGTTGGTAATGACTTTCAAGTGCCAGATTAGCTGATGTTACCTATTAGACATCAACATGTCGATACAGAGAATATGCACGTTTCATTGCTGCCTCATGTTCAGAATAATGAGGTTTTAATTTATTCGTTTCATTACCAGTTCAGTGCGGGACGGTGTATGAATGACATACGATACTAACTACTTAGCTAGATAAGTCATAAAAAATTGTAGGTACAATATCCAAAAACAGTTTTCATGGGTAACAAAACTTTGATTGGTTCCAAGCTTCAGATAAGATTTAAATTGGAAACTCTTTTTAACTTCAAGCCTATTGCTTGTTTGCAAATGGTCAATTGCTTTTATTTCAAAACAATAATCTATCGAAACAAACATGGACCATACTTAATCTACAAGAAATCTCAAATCATCAAGTAGTTTACGTCCTGGAAAATACAAGATTTGTAGCTTTCTGAATTATTAAAGAATTAAAAGCTGTTTCTTTAAATATGATAATGCCTTTACTTAAATAAAAACCTAAATATCGTTGGGGAGAATTATTATTTATCAGCCACGCTGTCAAAATAAATATGCTAGAGTGTTCTAAGTTCACACAACATTTAATATTAAATGTTAAATTAATAGTTCAGTCACTTGAATGAATTAGGACATTCTTCGAATTATAGCGGCCATATTTCATTCAATTAGGGCAAATGTTAGATATAATCCATCATGCAATTAAGGCCATTCTATCCTTGCACTACTGATAGAGAAGCTTTAACAGATGACGCTTATTCATGAACTTTAAATTATGTGCAAGTAGGTACTAGTTTTTATTTACATTTTACACGCTTCTATTAGCTTCGGTTGTATGTTTGTATGTAATGGAATCTTTGAGTTCTAATTTCTCCTATTTCCAAAAGTCTGATTCATTTGAAAATTTGCAATTTTGCTTTGCAATCCAATAATTTGATATAAAAAAAAAACTTTTTACTTTGATTATCTCCAAAAGCGTGTTTTTTTTGGTTTTTTACTAAACTATATTTTTTATTATGTATTAGGTAGATGTTATTGAAAAGTGTTAATGCAATTGATGTCTACTGATGTACTTGTATAACCAATGAATGTAGGTTCTTCCTTAAATATATCATAGATTTTAATTTTAACTGAAAACAGGGTTGGGAGTACAAGGTTGCAAAGTTCGACCAGGGAGATACCACAGTCACACCAATTTCTAGCGTGATATAAATCTTGTTTTCACTTTATGTGGTTCGCAGCTCACTTTAATATGAAGCGACCATCTTAGTCTTTAGGAGTAGCACCGGATCTTTGAGAGGTTGCGTGCAGAATTACAGATGTACATGGTGGGCCACTGGCCAAGTGGTCACCACCACTTTCCGTCAGGAGAACTGCATGCTCGTTTGCTACTTGATTCTTATAAAAAGTGAGGTAAAACAGAATTATTTGTCGGCACAGCAAAGATTGCTGCTTTAAGGCAAAAGGAAAACAGTAGTTTCAGCTCAGGCTACTTTTACCGACTTTGTTTACATTTAAATATAATTCATAAAGTGTGAAACCAAATATGTATCGCAAGTAGGTATAAAACCATTCGTGCGTAATACTTATGACCTCAAATCTGAAGGTGCCTCACCCCGAAACTTTTGAAGAACAGTAGTGCTACATAAAGGTCAAATGGGTTGCGTTTTATAGTACACGCTACCTTATTAATTTTATTCAGTCACGGATTAAAAGTAGTGAGTGGGTAACTAGGTAGGTACTCGAAGTAAATTACCTCCTCATAGTACCTAGGTAATTCATGTAGTTCAAATAATTTCGTTATCTATAAACGAAATCTAAATTCATAAATCCTTTTTAGCTTGAGTAAGATATTAGCGAATGTACATTTATATTTCGCGAATTACCTTTAAGTATAAAGTTTCCATTTTATGAGTACCTACTTTATTTAATCAACCCATTACGAACTACTACTCTTTTGAATTCATATTAATGACTTGCATAATTAATAAAGATAATTATGGATTTAAGTAACATTATTAACTTTATTGGCAGTCCGTTGCTAAGACGGTTAAAGACGTACCGTAAATATTAAAATACTACACTCACTTTACTTATTTTTTCAGGCGAAAGATATGCAATATATTTTAAACTACTTTTGTCCCGCGGTTTCACCCATGTTTTAGAATGTAGGAAAACTGTAAATTATTATTGTAAATTGTAAGTTTATGGTGGTTGTAAGCATGTATGTAGTGCTGTGATATTCTTCGTGAATAAATATTCTATTTAACAATAACTTTTAATAGAATATTGGTTAGAATTTAATAAAATAAATACTAAATGATACATATTACAATCCTTTAAATAAAATTTAGTAGATTTAGTTTGATGCTATTTCAAAGACACAAACAGACAGTTAAATATTTTTAGAAAATATCTATCTACTTATTCTCAATCAAGTATTTTTTGCAAATGTAGGTATGTATACGCGGTACTATCAATTTATTATACATATGGATGGATTAGTGTCATATAGAAGAAACAATTCCGTCAGGTGATATATTTTTAATTACTACGAAATATCGATGAGGCGAAGCGTGACGGAAATTGTCGTTAAAATCATAAAAAAATTCAGAACTAACTAAGGAATATTCTTACAGTTGACATAGAAAATTCTTATTAATTAATTCAGGCATCAATAATTCATTGCAAATGTTCAAATCAAATATTGGCTTCATAATGTGTATTCATATTTCCTCTACCGCATTCTCATATCAAAATCAAGAATTAATTTCAAAGGTTGTCATAAACTGTCAATACAGAAATTAGATTACGATCTTTGTAAGATATAGGAATTCACAATTAAATACAATCTAAAGTATATACCTAAATAATGCATTCCTAGCAGGTTCGAAATATTCTCTTCCAGTTTGTATGGCATCTATCGACTTTAAAGCGGACATATTAGAAAGATAGTATCTTACTCGAAAATTAGTGAAGAGTGTACAGTGTAATCGAACTCAATTTATGACAATATCTTAATGCGATTACGTCACCAGCTATATCGAAACAAGGACTTTTGTAATCTTGCCATTTTCCTCAGGTGCTACAAGTATTACAATAGTTTGACCATATTGCCCAAAAAATGACTTAGTATTAGATCTTAGTATTAGGTATATAAAGTTTATATATAGGTATATGTGTTGCGAGGTACTTGTGTCTTGTAATGTTGAAACATCTAAACACTTAAAAATCTATCTCATTGGCGCATTCGTTCGCGTAGTCAAGTACCTACTACGCCTTTAAATTACAACGACATAAGCAAAGGAAATAAAAAAAAATGTCTAATAAATGAAAAAGCCTCGGGAGAGCACGAAAAGAAAAATATATATGTATAAATAAAATATAACTTCTGTTTGTATTATCCAAATACCATTTATTTACTAGGTACCTAAATGTATATAAAAGTATACATACTACCTATAGCAATAAAACGATTATTAAAATGTTTGTCTGACCATGTTTGTTCCAAGTAATCTTAGAAAAGACTGGACCGATTTTGCCGGGATTTTCACTGCCAGATAGCTGTTGTCAATTGCTATAAAATACATATATTAGAGCTGGCTATTGCTTATGTTTATCTTTGTTACATTTTTAAACACGGAGGAAACCGCGGGGCACAGATATTAATAAATATAGTGTAACAAATAATTCCAAATGTTTCACATCAGATGCGATATACCCTCGCGTGCTTTGTTCACATAAAGTTTACAAGTTTACAACTCTGTGCTAATAAATGTTTTTTCTATAGCATAAAAATATATATCCACTGTTTATAATAGGAATTATGAGTAATAATAAGCACGCGAAAGGTTCAAAGACTGAAATAAAAATATTGCATATTTACAATTCGAACATATTTGTATACAATATACACAAATACTTATTTTAAATTCTTAATTAATTTATTCGTCGTGAGTCTTTAATAGAGCCATATTTTTTTGCAAAAAGAAGCATTTTTAATTTCCTTTAATCTAATGGAGTTCTTTTATTACTATTTCAGATGAAAAAAAAACCTAAAATAAATACAATCTATTCAAGTTCAGGATACACAATAGAGATGTCCCGTGATATGGACGCGTAGGTGGCGCCCTCCATCGGATTTTAAGTGAAACTGACCAGTTTATAAACCAGCAGCATACAACTACATCAATCTAATCTAATCAAAATAAATAAAGCATTCTCAACTACATTTTGAGGCAACTAGATGAAATCTTAGTGCATAATTTGTTCAGTAGGAAATGATACAACATGATTGATGTTTTTATTAAGAATAGGTACATTTAATTAATTTCAAACAAAACCATTACTTCAATAAAAAAAAGAGTAAGTCTAGAAAATAGAAAAACCTGTATAAAGTAGCACAGCAATTGTTCAGTGATCAAGTTGAAATTTAGGCACACAGGTTTTTAAAGTATTTATTAAATTAATAACTAAATTAACTATGCCAGAAAAGAAGCCTGAAAAATATCCACTTAAAAAAATTGTATTAAGTTTTTAAATTTTTGATTGTCTCATTATGAATGGAATTGAAAGATTTCATTGACTTATTTTTTTTTACACGGCAGCTTTGTGCACTTTATACTTTTTACAGACTGACTAACAGGCGTGGATGCCACTTGATTTACATGAGAGGAAACTTATTTAATCCTAAGGAAAACAATCAGCATCTGTTATCATCTTTAAATTGAATCTCTGTATTAGATGGAGTTGCATAGAGATATCCATGCCTAGCCGGAACCATATTATCAAGTGGACTGCATCCTCATATGTAGCTTCATTCTTATAGAAAAAACTTACCTCAACATTGACTAGCTGGATAGATAAATGGAGTAATCTAAAATAGGTCATATTTAGTAATCACAATATATGTATGTATGTAATGTGTGATTAAATATTGTTTAAGAAGATAGTAAAAATAAAGTGGAGAGGTAATTTCTTATGTGAAGCAAATTAGGTTACAGGTAATTGTATTGAGTGAGCATGTAGTTCACATCATATTAAGTTATCAATGCATGGTGCAGACATGGATAGCCAACTTTAGGTTTGGTAGGTTGTAACATTTCATACACCTGTTTTCTTTACTATACCTATATTTGCACTAAAATATGGCCCAAACATTACTCTTATATGACAAAAACAGTGGCAAAATAGTGTTAATGTAAGGTTAAACCATGTGAAACCATACAGAATCAACAACTACATTCAAATAACTTAATACAAAAATGAAACAGGTACAGCTGTTGAGTAATACTAGGTGCTAAGCTGAGAACTAAATCATAAAATCTACCTAATGTTAAGTTGGTAAGTGCTTAATTTAGAAGAGTTACATACATAAGAGTAACTTGTACACAACTTCTTAACACTAAGATAAGCATAAATTCCTACTTTATCTAAATCTGTGCATGATACTCTGTGAGATCAATGCAATCAGGTTATCTTTAGTGGTTATCTATGTTATGTCAACCATATAATTACTATTAACTAAAGAAAGCATTATATAGGTAATTAATCTAGCAAGTGTCATTTGTAAGGAAGGCTTTAAACATGAATTCTAGGGAAATTATGAATTGTACAGGTATTTTGATTATCGAGGTAATGTGAATCACATGATAAGCCTTGGAAACAAATGAGAGATCTTACTAAACTTGGCCGACTAAGAGTACCTAACACATACCTAACCTTTTATAAAGCATTTTACTTAGAATTATGTATAACTACCGATATTGAACATAAAGGCATTTAATTCAACAAACAAGCTAATTATAATTTCTTAATTTAAATACATCACGTACCTACAGCGAAACTTTAGCATAAATAATGTTTCACATGAATTGGATAGTCGAAGCAAACATGACACAATATTACACTATTTATTCTTAATTTGAAAAGTGCACTCACCTTTTACAGCGTTCGTTTCAATATTTATAAAAAATAGATAATAAAAAAGTAATCGTTTATAAACAAAACACCACACAAATCAATCACACGCACAACACTAGCTAGCTGTCGTTCCACGACGCACTCTGTCCGATTCTCATCCGGTCCAACCCAGCTGTCCGTCCGGGCAAGTTCGGCTTTTCTAGTATTTTTTGTACCGTTCATTCATTTGCCATAGATAAAGTTTGATATACGGGAGACGCCCAAGGCACTACTTATATCCATAATACAGTTAACTATTTAAAAATACTGTGTCATTATAACAATTTAATAAAATTTAAAGACATTATATATTTACAATCAACATCAGAAATATAACTGCATAACTGTTTTTTTTTATTTCAATAGGTTTTTTATTATGGCAATTTTAAATGACAACGTCATTATTCAATGACATCTATTTTTTTTCAATATTGAAAAGGCAAACTTAAATTACAAAAACAGCGAACTGTAAATGACTATAACTTAAACTTACTATTTAAAATATTACTTTGATAATTACATTTTATATTCATATGATGTATAAAATTTGTAATTAACAAAATAAGTAACCGTACGTTTAAGTATACGTTACGATAGTGCGACATCTATTGATCAGTAGCTGTAATTAAATGTGGCTTATGTGTAGTGCCACCTCGTGGGCAATAGCAAAACTAAATGAAAGTATCTTTTCACTAGTTAGGAAATAACTTGCAGAGGGAGCTGTACGTCTTCCTCTTATTATTTATAACTAAATTTATTGCAGTAGATGTCGCTTGAAGTCGTATTTTAAGGTTTAATTTTTGTGTAACTGAAAATAATAATTATTGTAAATATAATAAAGCATGTTATAATTTTATATTTTAATAGAGACTCTATGATATAATGGTTATAACAATGTAACTCCGTGTTTTGTAGGATATATTTATCACAACCTTTCGTTTCAAATCTTTTTTTCACATGTGAATACTGCCATTACTGTTTTACTATTTTTTATTCATAGATACCTATTTATTACTTGCTTCCTTTATTTATCAAACAGGCGCAACGTCGAGAATTGGGTACTAAGTTACACGCCTTCTAAAAAATATTTTTGGTTAAGTTGTTTTTGAAGTGATAACATTTTAAATCTGCCTAGGCTTAGCTGAAATACTGAAACTAATAGAGACTAATAGAGACCCAAAATAGAGGGAAAGAAAAACAAATTTCTTAAATCTAGTATGTGATGATCGGCGACTTATTGTATGGTTTATTGCTTAGATCTTTCAAACTACGCATTGGATATTAATACGTTTTTAGGGTTTTATACCTCAGAAGGAAAACACGGAACCCTTATAGGATCGCTTTGTTGTCCATCTGTCCGTCTGTCTGTCGAGGCCCTTTTTCTCAAGAACGCGTCGAGATATTAAGCTGAAATTTATATCAAATACACAAGTCTACTGTCCCTTAAAACTGTGAAAAAATCAAACTTCTAAACCTACGCAATCAAAAGATACAGCCGTTTATGCCGCAAATTTCGGTAAAATTTGGAAACTCACCAGGGAATCAAAAACTACATGGTACTTCCCGTGAACTTAGAATCTTGAAATTTAGTACGAAGCAACGTTTTATAGCACAGATAAAAGAAAATAATGTGGAAACCGTAAAATTTTTAGCTACATTGTATAATAAAAACATTTTTAGTAATTTTAATATCACTACCCCTTTCCTTCATGAATGTGTAGAGGTTTTTAAATTGAAATTCATATCAAATACTCAGGTCTACAATACCTTTATGGTGTAACAAAATCAAACTTCTAGGTCAACGCCATCAAAAGAAACAGCAATTCAAACCGCATATTTTTAAACTCGCAAGGGAATCAAAACCTAAAAGGTGCTTCCAGTCGACTTAGAATCGTGAAATTTGGCATGAAGCAATGTTTGATAGACATATAAAGAAAAAATTGTAAAAACGTTAAATTTTTAGTTACATCACATAAATATTTATTTAATAATTATAAACTTATTACTATGACTCGATTGTCGTTGTGGTTGAACTTTTACTTATGTACCTACAGGTTTGTACGGAACCCTCGGTGCGCGAGTCTGATTCGCATTTAGCCGGTTTTTAATTAATAGACATAATTATCCAAGAGAAAGGATTATGTGACACATTTAAATAGCATCTCATCCTGGCTTCGTACGGGTGTAATAGGTAGCTAACCTACTAATCTTTATTATAGTCGAAATCATATTAAAAAACGACTGTATCGCTGTAGTATCTACGAGCACGAGGGTGAATTATTACATCGAATCGGATAAAGGGTCGAGATATGTCGACATTTGTCGACATATTTGACATTGTCACAACTTTGTCATCCTCGGCAAAATTAGAACAAATGCTTGGGAAATTCGTCACTTGCGCCCATCTTGCGCCAAACATTTGTTTCTACAGTAAAATGAAATAACGGAAATAAATATTTAATAAATTCCTAATGTGTCACGCCAGTGCAAGCTTTGAACACACGTTATTTAAAATAAAACAAAATACTATAAAATATGTTTATTTAATACATAACTTTTTAATTTCGGTCAGGTACTTAATTAAAAGTAGATAAAAGTACTTGACGAACATTTGAAAATAACTTATAATATAATTAAAAACACACTACTACAAGTAACTATCTTGAATAGACTCGTTCTATAATTCTAATTTAACAATATATTTGGATACTTACAGGTTTATACCACTAAGATATCACAATAAAGTATTTTTTTATAAAAGTATTTCAATTGTTTAAATAATAGTGTATATATAGAATTGAATTAATTTTACAAACTCTAGGTAATTATAATGGAATACTTTCCATTTTTTATTTTATTTCA
>DWPW01000378.1:0-11866 GCA_018252015.1 Astraptes brevicauda
TTTTCCTTCACCGTTAAAGCAAGTGATAATTCATTTCCAAATACGCACATAATACAGAGGTGCATGCCTGGGTTTGACCTCCCGATTGAGAGGCCAAGTTTCAACCATTAGACTATCACTGCTTTTCGCTATCGCCACTCGCCTATTTTTATCAAAACTGTCTCTGCCAGTCTGACACGTCCATTTAAGATTGTTAATTGTTCACACAAAAATCTAACTTAGTAGTTTGTACCGACGGCATATAATTGTTGTATAGACATGGTTGTCATGACTACCCGCGTTGACAAGAGGCAACCAATAAAAATGCAGATTCCTTAGTTGTAACAATACGATTACAAATTTCTTTGTGTTTCTTTGGCTATCGCGGTTCTAACTATGTTCTATGCCATTTCCATTGTCTCATTTTTTCATGGTGTATCGTGTCTATTACATAAAACCATACTTACAAGCTACTGGGCGAGGTCAACAGTCGTTGGAGATTCGCCAGAGTGGGTCTCATGTCGTGTACCGAGAGACTCCGCCCCCACAGCAATTGTGCTATACACTTGTTTAATAAAAACATCCCATAGCGAAATAAGGTTATGTCTCCCCCACGGGCGAATAGAGGAATGCTGTGAATGGAAAATATATTTTTTTAATCGCGTTTTACACTCATAGCCTCACAGTAGGATTTTCTCCCGTACTCTGGGTGCCATGGAAACACACAAAGACGAATACACGAACACCCAGACCCAGAACAAGTTTTGACATGAGATGTAGTAATCTTACTTAATAGTCTCTTTCTACACTCATAAACCCACAGTAGGATTTTCTGCTGTGTCGTTGGTGCCACGGAAACACACATAAACGAATACACAAACACCCAGACTCAGAACAGAAATCTAAATTCATCATTCGGATATCTGTCTGGCCGGAGATCGAACCCGGGACCCAGTGCGCGTCAGGCCGATATGGTGACCGTTCAGCCACAGATGCGTTGTTACCTGAGGACTTAGAACACCTCGGATAAGTAAATCTCACTGCAGCGCTTAGCAGCTGTTGTAAGGCTGAAATGGAGTCCATGGGCGGCAGTGACTTTACCATCAAGTTGTCTGAAGAATTCATATCAAATACTCACTTAGGATCGGGCAAATCCGGCGTTATATCCAATATTTTGCTAGCGGAACCCAACAATGTTATCTTGTAACGTAGCGCCTGGTTCAATATGGCCGCTGCTATACAGGTAGCTTGGGCCACGAAGCCCGCTGCTACAGCGTCCTTGACCGGATTGATCGCTCTCGGGTTCTCATCACCGCATACAGGGAGAGGCACATCGATTATCTTCCATGTAGATGAATCCACCTGGAAGTTGAGACATGACTGTTAGAGAATTATAATGTAGCAACTTTCAGCATTACAATACTTATACAATACTCGTAGCCTTACAATATTTTAAAGGTGGTAGAACATTTTGTGATTCGACGCCGGCGTCACCGACGTCACATATAATTCTGCCTTATAACAGCAGTGTTAAGCGCTGCTGTGTTCTGGTCTGAAGGTTGCGGTAAGGGAGACATACTTATTCCAGGCGTTTCAACTTAGTCCTCAGGGGTACGCTACGTGTACAGGGCTACGCGTCTACGACCGACTTCAGGTAGGACTGATCTTATCTGGGGTTGATTACAGAGGTCCATGGGCTGCAGTGGCCATTTACCATCAGATGGGCTGCATGCACATATATAAGTAGAAGAACCCATTTTGGTTCGAATTTTGGTACCACCACGATACCTATTTCTGCTCTAATAACAGTCGTGTTAAGCTCTACTGTGCTAGTCTGCCCTCAAATTGTCTTCGCTACCATACCCTTCAAACCAAAACAGCGTAACACTGTTGCGAAACAGAAACGATGTGACAGCGGTGCCTACAATCTAACAAACCTTACCTGTTCAATATAAAAGACTTGATGCAACTGATTCAACAATTCACACCGTTGATTTGATAGTGCAGCGTGGGACCTCGCTGCCAATTCCCTTACAGCGGCACAGGATTGCCTGGTCTCCTTCAAAACTTCGTTCCTCTTGGAGAGGGAGTGATAGTTCTGCATCAGTTCTGTGCCTGGAAGTAGAGGAACCTTCGTTCATACTATCTAAGTAGACTGAAGTTATAGTGGTGTATGGTATCACAATTAATTTACATTTTAAAAACTTTAAAATAATTTCTTTTCGCATTTTTCACAGATAAAAAAGTAAAAATTAATTGAAACTCATATTGTGGGACGTCCAAGTATCCATAATTCTATTAAAATATTTACCAAGACTACGCTACCCAACCCAACGATTGTATAATTATGGTTCATCCATGGCGATGAGGAGAGTGACCTGATAACTGTTAGCTAGGATCAACCAAATAATTTTTAGGGTTCCGTATCCAAAGGCTAAAAACGTAACCCTGTTACTAAGCCTCTGTTGTCAGTCGGTCCTCCACAGGCGTCAATGTCATGAACTATAAAAGATAGTCACTTCAAATTTTCACAAAATGTCTACGGCCGCTATAACAACAAATACTTATAAGAAGTTATTTAGCTTTAAGTACCATATATACATTATTATTATATTATCTGTATATATAATAAGAATGTTACTCGTGGTCGGGACTCAGATATGTTCATAGTACCTATCTTAACTTATATATATCATTAAAATTTATACACTCTATCAAAAGTTATTACAATTTATAAAATCGGAGTAACATGTCTTACGTCAAATTACGCATGTACGTGAACATAATAGTTGTACCATAGTGAACTAGATGGCGTTATTGTAGGTACAAACATCACTGACTCACGGGCAAAGTTATCATACCAAATGGCAAAACAACGTTCGCCTGTTCAGCTAGTTTACAATAAATCTTTCAACTTCAATCTGTTTTTTTTAAAGAAATGTTCTGAATTTTACAAAAAAATAAATTTGTCTTTTTTTGATACGTGCATAAATAGTATATTATTGTATTATAATTATTAATTCTTGGTTTGTCCATGGTATTGTGATGACAACGGTGATAATATGACTTATGACCCATATCTATCTACATCTCACCAACATCCTGGTTCTCCTCGAAGAGCTTAGCGTGCTTCTCTTTCAGTCTTCTGATGTTGGCAAGCTTGTTGTCTCTTTCGTCGGAGAGTATCAATCGCTTGAAGTGTAGGATCTCCAATTGTTTCGTTAGTCGCACATGTTCTGCCCTTTGGAAGGGAGATGGTTTGGACTGAAAAGATATATTTTTTATTATATAAAAGTTGCAAAGGAAAGAGATCTCAAGCAGAGAGAAAAATGTTTCAAGTTTAAAAAAATATATTAAAAGAAAAAAAATTAATTGACAATCCGTAGGAACTTAAAAAAACAACATGGTAACCCCTGCAATAGACAATGCACTTGATGGTAACTGGCCGACGTCATTCATAGACATCATTAATCGACCCTAGAAAAGAGTAATGTCCTACCTGAGGTCGACCACAGATGCATTGCTACCACTAATAAAAAGTTGGAATGGCTGGCCTAGTATTATAAAGCCTTCCCAGACCCTTCAATCCACATCCACGTTGTATTCAACAGCTTACACAGCTTTTAAGGTGGTAGAACCCTTTGTGGTTCCACTCCGGATGCACCACCGCGACACCTATTTCTGCCTTATAACAGCAGTGTTAAGCTGCTGTGTTCAGGTTTGAAGGATGTGGTAAGGGAGACATATTATTCAAGGCATTCCAACTTAGTCCTTAAGGGTAGCAACGCATCTGTAGTTGACCTTAGATGCGACTAAGCTTATCTTGTGTTGATTACAGATGTCCATGGTTGGCAGTGGCCACTTACCATCAGGTGGGCTGTATGCTCGTTTGCTACTTTCATAACATAAAAAAAGCTTTTATAAATAATAGATAGGTAAAGCAGTAGTACCATCACAGTGTAATTATAAAGAGTACTACAACTATTATGCCCACAAAATCTTACCACAATTGTTCCAATTCAGAAAACAAAAAAGACATATTACGTTCAAAATAATCGCAAATTTAATGTAGCCTTTAGATTATTGGATTGATAAGATAGATTTATCAATTACAATAAATACAAACCAACCTTGTAAGATAACAGATCATTCAACTTCAATGTAAGTCTTGGTCCGTTGGAAACTGTGGTTTTCTCATCTTTAATTCTTCCGTTCTTACTCAAATCACTTTGAGAAGACGATCTTTCTTTTTGATAGTTCTCTTCAGGCGAGAACAGGTTCCTTTGAGATCTGCTCCTTGATTTGTGTTTGATTTCAAAGCCGTCCTCAGGTTGCGACCAACTTTCGTTAGTCAACGCTGATTTCTGGTAAATTCTTTCCTTAATCTCTTGAACCGCTTCCTGTCTCTTCTTTATTGAGTATTGAAGTAAATGTAGGTTTTGGAGCTTCGACGCGTTGTAACTTGGCCGTATTTCCGATTTCAGGAAACTTAACGCCAAATACCGGTACTTTGGCATTCCATCTGATTCGTTCCTTAAGTCATAACTCTCGGCCGTTTCACTTATATCTACTTTGCTAGCGGACAATTCTTCTTGTGACGCGTTTTTGGAAATATCACAGTTATCATCACTGGTCGTGAATTCTTTTACGTCTAAATTATCGGGTGAATGTTCATATATGTGATTCGGATCAACTTTTCTCCTTTCGATACTATCATCCCTTTGCCTCGAACTTTCTCTTTGATTCAAAGCTATGTTGAGACTCGCTGATGCTTTTAGAGTTGGGAAGTTCTGTTTGAATCCCCTTTCCACAGGACTGTGGCTCTTGGAGTATTCCTTGTCTGACTTCCTCGAGAATTTACTCGGCGATATAGACCTAGCTTCCTTGAATTGCTTGTAATTTTGCAGGACCCTCGATTCCAGAGTGATCTTTGACACGTGCGTCTTGCCCGACGAATCGGAGGACAGAGACCCGTGTTCAATTTCGTTCTCTGGCGGAATGATATCTAATTTCAGACTTTTGTACGAGCAGAAATACCCGCCGTGCATTTGAAAAACCAGTGTGTTGCTTTTGAAGCAATCAGAGGTGAAGTTTAAAGCTAAGTTGGCCCCGATGTATCTTAGACCGCTAAAGTATACACCCCAAGTCTGTATAATGGTATCTTGGACCCTATCACATTTGTCTTCACCATCTTTGCATGGCGGAGTGAGAACGTGACACCATATCCTAATAACAACGTTAGTGGAAGACATACGATGAGTTATTTCTGGAATAGGCAAAAAATAAAATAAATTTGTGGTGAAACGACGTACAAAACAAACACAATTTTGTATTCGATTCGATTTTTTTTTATAGTTTGGAAATAGCAAACGAGCATGCAGTCCACCTGATGGTAAGTGGCCATTGCCGCCCATAAACATCTGTAATCAACCCTAGATATGTTCAAAGCCCGACCTAAGGTTGACCATAGATGCGTTGCTACCCCTAAGGACTAAGTTGGAACGCCTCGGATAAGTATGTGTCCCTTACTACACCCTTCAGACCAGAACACAGCAGCGCTTAACATTGCTGTTATAAGCCAGTAATAGGTGACGCTGGTACTGCCGGAGTCGAACCACAAAGAGTTCTACCATCATTTACTCTATGTGCTGTATCATTACAAAGATCCAGAATTATTGATGTAAGTTGTTGTTTTGAAAGGTCGGTTTGTTTGTACCGTTGAAATCAAAATATTGTGATGTCTGTGATGATGTAATTGGTCATATCATTTTAATAAATTATAGATTATAAACTTTGATATCAAGTAACACGTGGTTACCATATGACGTTTTATCTACTACTGCCTGAAACGACATTGGTTGCAACATTTTCTACATCCCACTAAAGAGTGCCGGTGCCTCCTCGCATTTGAGGAGACCTGGAACATACCCACCAAGTCGAAAATGTTCATACCACTGATACGATATTCAATAATGTATAACGACACGACTTGAATTGCACCTATGACCATGGGCGTACCGAGAGAAGCACAGAGGGAGGGGGAGGGCAGGAGCAGCTGCCCCCTGGATTCTGCATACTTGATTACTATCTACTGTTGTCGATAAAATTTATCGTCAGTTTAGTGCAAAATGTTATTATTAGCAAACAATGACTTACTACAATTTTTATAACGATAACATTTTTTTTTAAAACGCTCAGTAACGGATAAGCACGGTCATCAAGTTAGAGGAACTCCGCATACTATTGGTCGGTGTGATCCATCTGCATTCCCTGAATAGGCAATTTGCACAAATGTAAGAGTTTTATTAAATATTTTTTTGTAGCTTCATTAGCTTATTGTACTTTGAGTTTTATTTTTGGGACCCGGTTTAAAAAATTTAAATTCCCCCCTCCCCCTTACCCAGAACTTGGATACGCCCATGCCTATGACCACAGTATTACAGTACTTACATACTGGCGCTGCAAAGAACACGCATGGTGTGAAAACTTACTAAGGACTCTACCGTTAGAATCTAAATATTCCAAAAAATTACGTGAAATTTAGCACTTAATCATTATGACAAATTTGAGACAAAAAAAAGTGAGAATCCACTGGCAATTAAAACGCGAAGTCTAAGGTCAAACCTAAAAATTAATGTCATATGAAATTAACATTTACAGGACAACGAATAAATTTTGTAGTGACTGAATCATTAATTCTTTTAACCGTTGTTATTAGTTCAAATGGATATGACGTCACAATAATATGACGCAAGAGCATTTGTCATGCAGCACTATCAGGAATAAAACATGGATTCGATGACGTAGGTGCTTTTCACATACTGCTTACAAATAAAGAGGCGTTTGTATAATATTATTTATTAATAGAGGCGTTTGTATAACATTGTTGTATCACGTTTATATTCATCTTTTGTAAATAAGATCACAAACGAACGGATTATATGATATAATAAAACTATCAGAGTAGAAACAATCATAAAAAATATATAATAATACTTTCTACACGTATAGCCCCACAGTAGGATTTTCTCCGGTGTCGTGGGTGCCATGGAAACACACAAACACGAATAAACAAACACCGAGACCCAAGAATAAAAATCTAATCATTCAGATATCAGTCTGGCCGAGAATCGAAACCGGAACCCACTGCATGTCAGACTAGTATGATGACCGCTTCGCCTCGTGGGTCTTTAAATATAAAGGCAGTAAGGGTTCTTGAAAATGCATGTCATAAAATGTTAGTGATCGTAAATATTTTTCTGATTTTGTACTAAAATCATGTGTCTACCTATTACGGTTCAATAAATAAACCGCAAAATGGCTAAATTAATTCATAGACGGACAGACAACGAAGTCTTAGTAATAGGGTTCCATTTTGAACCTTTGGGTACGGAACACTAAAAAGGTGAAAAAGCGCTCTCTTCCAAATCCGGCGATGCATCGGCTTCTGTGGTGTTGCAAATATCCACAGGTGACGGTGACTGCTTTTATATCAGATAGCCTTATAGTTAGGTATAAATAAAAAAAAAATCGAAAGTCGATTTCGGATGCACGACCGCCCCGATTATTTCCCAGTGTTTATATAGGTACTACTACATTAAAAGTTAACTAATCTTATAAAGGTGAAAGTTTGTTCATATGTTTGGATGGACGTTTGTTACTCAATAACTTCATAACGGCCGAACAGATTACACATAGAGTTGAAACTGGGACGAAAAATCCGGTGAAGGTGAACGTATAAAATGTCAATTCAATGTTTGTCATGTTACATTTTTTATAAGAGTTCAAACCGCGCGCACAATTAAGACAATACATTTTTTTATTTCCATTGTGTCCTAAAGTTTCATAAAGATAAACACTACAGCAATAAAACGAGTGATCCTACTCTGACCCATATTTTAGCAGACGCATCTAATAGTTTATCAGCTATTGTGTGAGTCACTTCGTAATAACTATAGTCAAAGACCTAATTGTATTGATAGCGCGCCAATGTTTTGAACCGTTTTGGCATGAACTTAGAAACGTTTAAAAAGCTTAATTTGCATACTTGTCTACTTTTTAAAATGTGGACGCAGTTTCCAGACTTTTCACTGAAGGTTTATAACTTAAATATAAACGGTTTACCGAAAGGCTAAAAACGGAACCCTATTAATAAGCTATTTGTCGGTCTGTCACAGGGGTCATGTCTTGGACCGTAATAGATACATACATACTAGAAATTTTTGAAATAAGTCTGGCTGTAATAACAAAAAGGCAAATAATAATAAACAATAGTTAAAAATAAACTAAAAAACACGCTTCTGTGATTAAACTAACTAAAGATTGAAGAATAACTATTGTAAAAAAGCATGCGGTGCTGTTTGATATATTTGACACCATGCATACAAACGTACAAACCAATCTAATAAATGTGTGTTAAAAATAGTTTAAATTTGGCTAGTTCGGAACTTATGGAACTCTACGTGTGAATTCCATTCGCACTCGGTCATTTTTTTGTTATGATACTTATAGATTAACCGTCGTAGAATCAACTTTTTCTGATGATACCGCGTTCTCGAGTGAAACAGTTGTAGGTGGTTGTATGTATATGTAGGTACGATGTATGACACTATCATATGTGCACGTGTCCTAAGTGGGAGGGCGGGTGATGCTTACAGGACGGTTAAATATATGTATACCATAGTTACGTCCTTTCGTTTCGTTTGAAACTTCACAATTTCATATCATAGATTTCCACGAAGTAATAACGCTTTGTACTATTTAGGTAATAATAAAAGTTTATAGATATTGGTGTCATTGGCTTGCATTAATATTGTGTTCAGGTTTTTAGCAGAAAAAAAGAGCTCCGATACTTAAAATTATGAAAGACAAACTAAATAATTAGTGATGTCTGCCACAAAAAACGTAACATCAAATGAACACAGATATTTTTACTCGACAATTATGGTGTTCCATCATATAAAATGTGCGCACAATTGAAATAAGAATCGTTGTGGAATATTTCTTTAAAAACGGCATCTTACTCCGTTTTGAAAGTGCTTAGAACATAAACTGGATTAAGTACATGACATTGACTCTTTAACGCACTGGGTCAGGTAAATAAAAATATAACGATTTAATCGACCATTGCTAATAATAGCTTTGAGATAAGGCCCAAGGTAGATAAGGCTATAATCATTAGCCATGAATAAAGAACCAACTTTTTATGTCATAAAAAAAATAGTTTAGTAAAAAACTAAAAAAGACGCTTTTGGAGATAATCAAACTAAAAAAAAATTTTTAAATTATTACATTGTCATTGGTCCTTGATAAGTGTACAAAGTTTCAAATGAATCAGACTTTTGGAAATTGGAGAAGTTAGAGCTCAAGGATTCCCTTACATACATACAAACATACAACCGAAGCTAATAAAAAGCGTGTTAAATAGATGGTTAAATCCTTGTCCCTATAGTACCGGGACCAAAATAGGGCTACGGTATATCCTGACTGTCGTAAGAGGCGACTAAAAGGGGGCTTTCCGGGTTGTGGACGGCCAGAGTGGGATTTCAAACCATCCGTCCAGCGTACCCGGGAAGGACGGCGATATGTGTGGTTGGACATCGCTGTGCACCAGACAAAATGCTCGCCTGGGTGAAGCCCAATAAGGCAAACTCAGAGAACTGCAGTTATGTTCCTATGGAGATCCCGGAGTCCTCTTTGCAGCGCTGAGGGCGCCCACCGGGGGAGTACGGTGGGTTTTAGTACGGAACCTAATGCTTCGGCGAATGGTGGGATGGAGGAAAGGTGACGTAGACATCAGATCAAATAGTTTCTCGGAACACTCACCATTTTAAAGCCGGTAAAATACGCACAAGGGACTTTTATCCATCCGCAAGCTTAAAGGTTGTAACCTTCGGAGATCCTAGGGCCATCAATTGGTATAGACTGAAATGGGGTACCTACCCCAAGAACCTTCTTGTGCGTGCATAAAAGGAGGCGAAGGGTTTGGGGGGTTGTTTATTGTATCTTAGCGAGCATGCAGTGTTTCATTTGAAAAAATAAAATACTTACTAATTCTGTTAGTGATATTTACAGTGATATTTAATATTGTTAATATTTTTTTAGTTCATTATCTCCTATTGTATAATAGAAAATGGAATAAAAAGGTGGCCCGATGATATTTTTAAACTTGAATAATAAGAACCACGCTAGTATGTATACCTAAGTTGACTATATTTAATTAAGTTGATACATAATCTAGGAATATTATTCAATACATTATGTAGATTAGCTGATACAATATCAAATGTCGCTGTAATTATTTGCAATTAAACGCCCATTAAGTTGGAAACTAGTATTTGTTTTGACTAAGCAGTGATAAATATGGATCATCAATAGAAATATATTATGAAACACTTAAAATCTATATAAATAAGTAAAATTGAAGGGTCTGTATGTAATATCAAAATAGCATTTTTTTACTAAATGCATACGAAAGTATACACGGTACATATAACAAAAATACATTTTTTTTGTCTATCTATCTGTCTGTTTGGCTGAAGTAAACTTCTAAACGACTGGACCGATTTTGACGGGACTTTCACTGAGAGATAGCTGAGGGTCTAAGGCGTAACTTAGGCTACTTCATTGTTTGAAAAACAATAGCGCGCGGTCCATGCGCATGCGGCCGCCGTCGCGGGCGGAAATGTCGTTTGCTATTAGGCAGATATCAATGTATGTCTTTTTGCTTCTTCAGCGCAAGTAAAACCGCGGGGATCAGCTACTCACGAATATAAATGATGAAGACCCGCGTGGTGGAACGGTCACCATACCGGTTTGACGAGCAGTTGGTTCCGGGTTCGATAAATAGCCGAAAGATAAATTTAGATTTCTGTTCTAGGTCTAGGTGTTCGTGTATTCGTCTTTGTGTTTATGGCACCTAGTTCTATGGTATGTTGGTATATGGTAGTATTGGGCTATCAGTGTAGAATGTCAGGGGAAGGAACCGGCATCATAACAACGCTTAATATGCTGGTTCGTTTGCCTGACATTTTTTAATGGCCTATATTTTTCAAATTGTATAAAAACTCTTTTAAAATTGTGACATCATATAACATGGCGGATCATGCCAAAACACAAAAAGAAAATTAATTAATTCGTATATTAACGGTTTTTTGTCAATTAAATGTGACGGTGGTGCCACCGATGTCCAAATTGGAGGCATCAAAATTTCCTTTAGAATTGTGTATGCGTTAACGTTTTTTCTGTTATGAGAGTAACAAACGAGCACGCAGCCCACCTGATAGTAATTGGCTGCCTATGAACTTCTGTAATCAACCCCAGATAAGACCACAGTGTTACCTCAAGGCGGTCACAGATGCGTTGATACCCCTAAGAACTAAGTTGGAACACCTCGAATAAGTATGTCTCCCTTGCCACACTCTTCAGACCACAACACAGCAGCACTTAACTCTGCTGTTATTAGGCATAAATAGGTGTGGCGGTGGTGCCGCCGGAATGGCACCACAAAGTGTTCTACCACCCTCACACATGTAGAAAAAAATCCATTTCAAGACGGATTTTAAACGTTTTTGTGTCAAACAAATTTGACAATGGAACCATCGAGACTTCCTTGACAGATGTTACCTGAATCAATCTCCTTCCATTTAGGATGTGGGGAGCATATCCTCTCGCTGGTGTAGAACGGCGCGGACATCGTCGTGTGATGAAGGGTGATGTAGTAACTGCATTGTTGGTTACACCACTCTGGTGGTCGGATGTTGTAGCCGACGATCTGGGAATGAATAAATCAACATTGTCTATACAAATAAATAAAATTGAAGGGTCTATGTATAATATCAAAATAACATTGTTTTACTAAATGCATACGAAGGTATACATGGTGCCT
>DWPW01000379.1:0-11866 GCA_018252015.1 Astraptes brevicauda
TGTACTAAACTTAAATAATTGCATCTCATTACAAAATAAACCGAATTTTTTTTATTAATGTACTTAAGCCGATATTCAGCGCCCTCTACACTTTTTCTATATTCCCACTAGGTACGTGACATACGTCCACAGAGAGAATTACTCAATTCGATGTAGCTTTGCTCAACATTGTTCAGCTGCTATATCAGATTCGTTCTACATCATCATCTCACACACATTTGACAGCTGAAATGGCAATGGCGATCATTTTCCAATCATGATACGGATGATCCTTGAGAGCATTTTCAAAACAAGCAATTGCGTAACTGTGATTTTAAAATTACAAACGTTTTTTCTTTCAAGTGGTTAATTTAGGCGATGACATGTATGGACGGTTGCTAACACAAACATCTATGTCGTATGTCAGTGGTCCCTACTTTGCCTATTGCCTAATATTTCAAAAAGGAAAATAACATCTTCAATTAAGACCATATAGAAATGTATAAAAGTATACGTCTTAATACAGGCTTTAGACTAAAAACACAGAATAATTTATGATGGTGGCACCACCATTACTTCGAATGCACATTCGAAGTAAGAATAGTATCACTACCTTTAAAAGCAAATATTTCAAGTTTATGGCGTCAATAACCATGTAAAGGGACTGGAAGGATTTAAAGGTTGACATTAGATATTGTAGTGTTCAGATTTGAAAATACAAAAAAATATTGAAGAGAGATTGAATTGGTCGCAAAATAACTTATCCTAAACCACAACGCGTACGTCGCAGCGACCATTAGCACACCTAAACAACCGAACTAAGCTAACTTTGACACTAAAATCACCACTTTCAGAGGCGAGCGAACTAAACAGCAAACAAAGCTGGTGGCGGCGGCGAGCGGCGTCCGGTCCACCACAAAGGCTTTGTGCCCGCCACACTGACACGCTTTTTGCGTCGTGCCCGCTATCGCCCGATGACGTACCAGTAGATCGATAAGAGCCTCCCACTCGACGGGAATGCTCCATTGTATTACTGACACTACACTGTCTGAGATGTGGGAAGTGTTGCCCTAAAATGTGACACACCACGTGATGCCGATAGGCTCGTGACGTCACTGAAACGTCTACGGCACTATCTCAGAATACGTAGGTATTTATCGTACGCATCGCACTGACATGTGCCTGTGGCTATATTTATCCTAGTTTGTATTGTTTGGTAATTCTTTGATTGGATAATAACCTTTTACTTGAACAATAAAGTTATCTATGTTCATTGGTTCTATCTGTATCTAGTTATCCGATGGTTCATTGTCTTACAGTTCATCGTAATTGTTATGGCCTCACAATTTACAGAAGAAATAATTTAGATGCCTCCTATACATAATTATGGGTTATGTTATATAAAAAGATAAATAATATAAATATGTAAAGTTGCCACGAATATAAACACAAACAAAATTATTTACACGAATACAAAATGCATGATTAAAAAATTAATGGAACAAGAAATTAATCAATTTGTCCAGGCAATGATTTTTTATTATAGTGAACTCTTGAATTTCATAGCACTTGCCATTGATATAAGGCCAAGTATATTTTGTTTGGCAGTTACATAGTTTCGAAAGTCATTCACAAATCTTTCAAGGGTTGCCGTCACGTGCAATACCGATGGCCGAATCAAGTTTCCTCGAATACGTCACAGGAAAAAGCATAACAGAAAGTTTATAAGAGTTTCCAACTCGTCCGTCATGTCTCTTTGTACTGTAATACGTCTGAAATGGTGGAAATGTTCTCGAAAAGGAAACGTGTCACGTGATTCCAACGAAAAGTCTCGTGCCGATCACGTGATGTGACGTGATGTGACGTGACGCGACTCAGTTCCTTACGTAGGCAGTACGACTTGTGTCGTACGCATTTTATTTCCGAGTTTTTCCTTGTTTGGTCAAATATCGATATTAAAGTTGTTTGGTAATTCTTACTCAAGAATTGTTTTTAGCGTAATAGAATGTCTATTTTTGTCTGAGTCTACAAACTCAGTGTTATATCTTTGTATACCTAAACTTGGGCTTAGAATTTCACGTATTAGGGGTCAAACATCACTCTCGTGCCACGAACATCACTTCAAGGCATAAATTAAAGAAATTACAGGTTTAAACTGTACTCTCATCTCTACTATGAATTCATGATGTAATATGTTCAAGGCATAAATTTAAGATCTAAATATCAGATTATTTGAAGTAGAAATGACGCGTACTTTAACGGCGTCATTGCTACATATAATACTGGCTTATACCAGCAGTGTTAAACGGTGTGATCTTCTCAGTGGTCCTGAGAGGTAGCAAATGATTTGTGGTCAACCGCAGATAGTATTCCGATCATACTGTGCAAATAAGAAGTTAATCAGTTTATAAGCAACAATAACCAGTTATCACTAAAACCATCCTTTGTAACGCCATTTTTAGGGTTCCGTACCCAAAGGGTCAAAACGGAAACCTATTAATATGCCTATGCTGTCTGTCTGTCTGTCCGTCTATCCGTCTATCACAAGGTTCTATCTCTTGAACAGTAGCAAGTAGACATTTGCTTTCTTTACAAAATGTGTATTTCTATGGCCGCTATAGGAACAAATACTAAAAATTAAAAAAAAATGATACAAGGGGGGGCCCATACACGAAATCGATATTTATCAATATTTTGCAGTTGAACCCCTAAATATGGGTATCAAATGAAATGACTTGACTTGTAGCATACTGTGCACTATGACAAATTCAAATCCAAAATGGCCGCTGCTACAATATGGCAGATCACATATATTTTTTATAGACCCCTAAATATAGGTATCAAATGAAATGCCTGATCCTTTGCATGCTGATACTCATGCAACATTTGATGGTACGGAACCCTCCACATGCGAGTTCTACTCGCACTTGGCCAATTATTAATATAAAGTTTTGTGTATAATCTTTCTCTCCTTGATGTGTATCTTTCCGATTAGCTTGTAATAGCTTAACAGAAAGTTCAAAGGGGTCTCCTACTCATCAACCCTTTGTACTACTGACAATAAATCTGAGACGTGGAAGTTTACTGCAATGTGATGCGATATGTGATAGGCTCCTTGACTGCACTGTAATTTCGTACTATTTGTAGAGAATACATTGGTAGAGAAGTACATATCGCGAATACCAGGGTGCATGGTAGAAATTATCCCATGAAAGTCATAACTTTTTTTTAATATGGAAGAAGAAATGCCGTCCACTGTCCGTGTAATCAACAAGATAAGACTAGATTCTTACCTTAGGTTGGCCAGAAATGCATTACTACCCCTGAGGTCTAAGTTGCCATGCCTCGGATAAGCATGGGTCCCTTACCACACCTAAACCAGAACACAGCGGTGATTAATACTGCTGTATTATGCAGAAATAGGTGCAGCGCGGGTGTAACCGGAGTCGAACCACAAAGGCCACAAACCACCAGCCGGATTTCATGATCGTTTGCTTTCAAATTATAAAAAAATATCCTTACCCTGTTCCCGAAATAGGTGTAAACAGCTACAATATTAAAACGGTCTTTTAATATTGCAGATGAATACAATATATAGTAATTTGTTTTAGGGGTAGGTGTTTCTACTGATAAAATCTTTAAATATAGGTATGATGGTTATGCTTCCACGATATTAGTGCATAGGTACTGCTTATTCCTTTTGATATTTTTGTAACAGGAGACTTGTTCATACGAGTAGATAAAGAATATGCGCGCACTTTAAACAAAGACATTGATATATATGAAATATAGTAGCCAAGATTTTTTATATTATGAAAATAACAAACGAGCATGCAGCCCGCCTGATGGTAAGTGGCCACTGCCGCCAATGGACCACTGTAATCGACCCCAGATAAGATCACAGTCCTACCTGAGATCAGCCGCAGATGCGTTGCTACCCCTGACGACTAAGTTAGAATGCTTCGAATAAGTATGTCTACCTTATTACACTTACACAACTACACAACAGCAGCGCTTAACACCGCTGTTATGAGGAAAAATTAGGTGTGGCGGTGGTGCCGCCGGAGTCGAAACACAAAGGGTTCTACCACCTTTCGAAGATATATAGCATATATATAAATAATATAAATAAAGATAGCTATACCTATAAACATTACCTTCTCTCTATCTTAGACAAAATACCAAGTCTGGTCTTGAAACTGACATAACCTACAAGTCGTAGCAACAAAACTTACCGTGGCGCGAGCGGTAATGAATCGAGGAAGTCCGAAGCTTGGCGTGTGACACCTGAATTGCAGTTTAGATTAATTCGTGACTTAGTTATTAGAGCCACGATAAATTTACGTCAACCAAACAAGCGTTATTTGATTAACTATTTAGATTAATGTTTAAAGGCCTATCAGTATTTCTATCCTGGATTTGATTGACTGTTAGATTTAATGGTTAAAAATTTATGAATTTACGGGTGCCAAGGTTTTTTTATTTGATATACGTCGAGAAATGAGTCCGAAACCATAAGCGTAATAGTAGGTATTTCTTTAGGTAACGGGAAACGCAATTTTTTACATTTGGTAGGTACTTTAATAATTAAAATGACTGCAAATAATAATTTTATAATATGTCCTTTCTATTTCCTCTCATATATTTAGCTTATTTTAAGAATATTTTAACAGATCTGCCTTCCAATTCAATGTCATACGTGCGCACTGTACAAAACGTCCGTTGAACTTATTTCAAAGCGACTCATGTCTTACCCTGAAATTCGTAAAAAGCCCCCCGATAAGGAAGTGTGACGAGTGAAATTTTCCACATTTGCTCATCACGACGATCTTGCCATGCTGAGAGCAAACTTAAGTAGACACCTCAGAATATTGAAAATGTTGAGAAGGCGCTTTATTTTTTTTAAAAGACTGAAGTACGTGAAGAGCTTTTTTATAGTTTAAAAGTAACAAACGAGCATGCAGTTCACCTGATGGTAAATGGCCACTGCCACCCATGCATACTCGTAATACACTTAAGATAAGATCAATGCCCTACCTAAGGTTGACCACAGATGCGTTGCTACCTGAGGACTACTACATTATGCTTCAGATATGTATGTGTCACTTACTTCACCCTTCAGACCATAATAGAGCAGCGCTTAACTATGATGTTATCTGCTGGGATTATCATCGCGTTGTAGGTACAGAAAAATACCTTAAACCCTACATTTGCACGTTAGTGACATTTCCCTAATTAATTGTAAAATGAATAAAAAGTCTAAACAGTCTAGTTGTGACAAAATGTTATTACGGAGATCAAAATAAGTGTTTTCTGTTGTCGCTTTGGACATATTTAAATAATCATTTACTTTTGCGAAGTCAAAAAACACACTCAAGTTAACCCCCTACAATTTTCAATCTTTTAAGAAGACTTAAATTAAAGTAAAGAAAAACGAAGCAAACGCCTTAACGCTCATTCTGTACACTTAGCATGTTATGAGGCAAATACGTGCCGTACATATTTATGCCTTATTGGTGGTGTCCAATTAACATAAATTAGTTGTTAGTGGCGCGTGAAGAACGTGAGTCACATGTCATCTGTATGTAGAGAATGTCCGCCTCATCTCACGAATAATATTCCACTTATAAACGATGACACTACTGTCTTAGGAATGAACAAACGTGGACTACGTTTAGTGACGTAGGTTGATACTATAGGTATACACATATTTTAAAGAATTTTGTCACTCGTAGCTTGCAGGATAAGTCTTGTATGCTATGAACAGGTAAAAAAGAAGAACACATTTTTTGTTTTCTTTTTATTAAGGAAGTAATAAACGAGTATCCACCTCACCTGATGATAAGTGGCCATTGCCGCACAACGACATCTGTAACCACCTCATATCACAATCCTACATGGGATCGACCACAGATGCATTGCTACTCCTGAGGACTTACACACAGCAGCGCTTAATACTGATGTTATAAGGTAGAAATAGGTGTAACGGTGGTGCCGCCGTAGTCGAACCACAAAGGATTCTACCATTTTTTACCACAAATATCCAGGTATTGAACCTGGAATCCTCTGCGTGACAGACTATACTGTAGCTAGGCTACTCAGTTATAAATACTAGCGGAAGGAGTAGTCAACACATTTCTAATTTGTAATTAATAAGAATCAATTTTCGAATAAATTATGTAATACTAGTTGTGTCCGTGGCTTCGCCCACGTGCAAATCTTTTAGTAAACACCGTAGAAAAATCACATACAGACATACAGCTTTTGGGGACTTTGTTTTATAATAAGTAGGTATACATATATGAGATTTAGTAGCCGAGTACTTCCATGTTCATTCTCGTGCATTCAATCATGGATTATATATTTCTCTTTACTTTCTATTGAAATTGTCGATTGATTATAAATTTAAATGACGTAATAAAAACATATCAGAGTAATATGTCTTGATAAAACATATCAGAGTTACCTACTTAAGACGATGTGACAGTATGCTTCTGTGCTGGGTGAGGGAGGCCGATCCGGCTCCACGTAATTGTACCTACGTAATGTGATGGAGACATGGTTCCTTAAATGCATTGAATCGAGATCAGGTACCATTGGGTAGATTTGAGTAGTTTCATGTTCGGAGGGCAATTTAGTTTATTATAGTACAGCAGGTCAGACAAAAGGACCCTTATATTTGGATGTCTTTGGATTAAAGTGTATTTCTATTTTGGGTTTGTGGCGAGTTATCTTAAAAGCAGTAGTTTTATCTAATAAAATAGATACAGCAATTTAGTGAGATTACTTTCCTTAGTCTGATTTGCATTGCCTTTATGTAATGTCTAAGAAAACTAACTTTTTATAGTAGGTATTTTAGCAGTTTAACAAGAAAAGATTAATACAAAAATTAATTATTAATTAGAAGTTATCACCTAACGTTTGAAAGTCCACTTTTTATACTTTACAGATCTAAGAATTATTCTTAGAATGTTCTTCATTATGGTCATTAACGTTTTCTCGCCATACTAATACATAACTTTAAAGAATCAAATAGTTTGCATACGTGCTAGGGTTTTGAACTTAGGACCCCGAATGAGTGACTAAGTTTGGGATCACTAAGCTACTGTGCTGTTTTGTACATATATGTAGTAGGTTCTGAAACCTTACAGCCAGACATTTACATCAGCCATGAAACTTTGATACGAAAATAAATGCGTTACGTTTCGTATTATGAAACAGTATTTTATTATGAATACCGCCATTGTAAAATCGTTCGTGGTAGCGATATTGTAGGCTGAATACTCCGATCTCCTATAAGCCCTCTCGAGTCATCTTATCTGCCAATATAATAGCAAAAATAGGTCCATCTCTACTTCTCATTTGAGCGCTTGAGACGATTGTTTTGTACGAAACTGCTTGGAAGGAATGATTGTATATTGGACCTTACAATGATATAAATTATGAGTAGAAAGTAATACCTTTTCTTCATAATTCAATTGAGAAGCACTGGCATCATATTATATTATCTACGTTTTCCTTACAATAGCGGTATCAAGTTACTGTGTTTTAGGGTTGATTGGGTTAAAGTATGTAAGGTGCCCAGCTTAGTTGATGATCGGACTTACGCATGTCTTATTTGGAAATGGTCATAGATTTTGAAGGTGGCAGGACTCTTTGTAGTACAGCTCCGGCGGCACCACCATCACACCTATTTCTGCATAATAACAGTAGTGGTAAGCGCTGCTATGTTCTGGTTTGAAGAGTGTACGGGAGTCATATTTATCCAAAGCGTTCACTCTCAGTCTTCAAGGGTCGCAACGCATCTGTGGTCAACCTTAGATAGAACTTTGATCTTATCTGGTATTGATTACAGATGTCCATGGACGGCAGTGGCCACTTACCATCAGTTGAACTGCGTGCTTGTGTGCTCAATCACAAATATATAAAAAAGATGTTCATGGGTCACAGGGATTAATTTACGCTGCCAATATTGCACACTCAATAGCAACTTTTGTTGTTTGAAAAACGAAAACCTGTCATAGGTATATATCTACTACACCTATATATCTACTAGGACACGTAATAAATGAAATATCAACATTGTTATTCAATGTAATTACAAAAAAAGTTGAATACAAATAACAAATATCAAAGTTAAACAACAATTACCGGTTACATTTCTATCTAAAGAGGCCATAGAATAATGAGAACCCGCTGCCTATGTACGCAAATACGGAGACAAACTAAATCTTTCATTGATTACACACTCGAGGGACCCCACGGCTGAAAGGGTTCGCTTAAATTATCAAACAGAAGCCACTTGAAAACTGCAATGACACATGTTACATTTTGGTCGTGTTATTGCTCAGTCGGTCGATCAGTTGCAAGATTTGTACGATTCCGATCCAGGAAAGAGTCCACTTCCCTTTCATAGTATACGTGCAGCGAAATCTCCATATGCACGATATTGTAATCACGAGACAAAACCTACTTGAAAGTAACCGAACAAGAGTGGAAATCGAAACAAAATTCCATAACTCATTTTCAATCGACGGCGTCGACATCACTCGACACGCAAACTCTAGGACGCACGCAAAACGAACATTTTTCCGAACGGAACGCCCTCTCGACGCAAAACTCTATAAAAACGTCGAAAAAAAATAACAGTAACATGGCGTATAATGACAGCTGGTCCACTTGAGAACAAAAGGGGAGAGCCGAGCCTCGTCGAGAAAAAAATACACGAAGAGTTAAAACAACTGCGCGTACGAGAGCCCGCGGCCCGGCGGCGACTGTCCGCTAATAAATTTGCAATCGCGTTCGATTCGAGCCGACGACAGTGGCGTGTAAATACACGCGAGCTCCTCGGCACTCGTGGACCCAAACTCGCACTGCGGAGCAACCCACATTCTACACAACGCTACCCTCGACCTGAAATTAGGTAGCAGCGTTGAGAAAACTCGTTACGAATATTGCTATATACGTCTCGGGGAGAATAGCACCGCATTCGAGTTTAAAATGCGAATAATAATCGCGCCATTCATAAAAATCCCGTGCGCGGAATGCAAGGAGAGGCCGTGTTTTACACGTTATAATTTTGCGCCGAAAGCAGGCCTGCGACTACAGGCAGGCGGTTGTTTTGTGCTGAGTGTAGGCTCGGTTCAAATGCCGCGCACGGCCCATTAGTTGATGAGCGCACGTGTATACCCGCCCTACGCCAGACGCGCGCCGAGCACAAGTCGGGAAAGAGTAACAATTTTCAGCTGGAATATGAAAATGTTTTGTAGCTTTCTGTAAAAAATATGTTTACTTAAAGCACCATTTTCACGCACAATAAGTTTTCCCAGAACATTTTGACCATACAGGCTCATACAGCACACGTAAGTAGGCAACGTACGCTCATTGTGTAATTATACTTTGTGGATTTTATGAAGATGGTTGAACAAAACTTTTAGTAGGGGCACGAACTTAAATAAAAACGTATAACATGCGGCTGATGTGAAATATTAATCATTAAAAGTGTTTTAGTGAAATTTAACAAAACTGTGGCTTTTATCTTTACTGGCTTATTATTATTTTTGAGGTCTCGTGAGATATTATCACCACCTCCATATTCATTTCGAACAAGCGTCGGTTTAATAACCCTTCTCTACAATCCGTCCTATTTAATCTGAAACTTATCAATTTATCTAACTGTCGATGCCCGCTTTGATCTACATGGCTTCATCTAGAAACGAACTTAGGGGACTATTTTTGAACATGATTACATTTAATGCGATAGAACGACTGATTCGTTTGTTGATTATTGCACTTAGTAATCTTCGTAATCTTGATACCCGATATAAAAGAGGTAGTTAGGCAGCAATTTACGAAAGCTAAAATCAAAATTCAGCCCCATTTCCCAACACCTTCGATGAAATGAAATCACAAGTTCTGCAAAAAAAGAAACGCTGAAACCGAACATTGAATCTCAGTCCAAACGTGAAAGTTTGGGCGCGAAACAGCCGCAGTGCTCGAAACGCTCGAATATCGATCACTCCGCCTCAGGTAGTTAAGCGTCATATCGAGTGATACCCGTTCGGCCCCTCGATGTGTGTTTTATATGAATTAATTCTTCGGCTGACGGAACCCGAAAGCGTTTTACTCACGGGCCAGATGGCGCACGGACAGATCAATTTGATGATTGCAAAAAAAATGGCTCGGACTGTTTGATGTTGTTCGACTTCGCGATACCGCTTCTTTCAGCCGTGTTCTTTTTCGAATTTTTTTAGTTTTGCGTACTTCCTATCTCATAACTGTAACGTTTGATACTGATAAGGGTTTCACTTTCAGCGGTACCACGGTCTATTGTGTTGCTTGTTCAATCCTCTTTCAGCGGTTACATGACGACGGAAACGGAAAGAGATGAAAGATCGTAAACGAGAGGGAATGAGGAAATACGGGGACTTTTTACTTTGTAATTAGTTTCACATGTTTATATTACTTTAACATATACTGTTTTTATTATTTAACATTTACGTGGTATATAAACGAAGCTGGAAATTTTTCTGTTTAACCTCTACTTTTACACTGTGATGTAGGTACAACAGATATATAAAATTAATACTTTATATTAAAAAACTTACCTGCCGACCAGTTTCCTCTATTGGTAATATTCATTGACGAACAGATACTTTCTCTCTCAACATTAGACATAATTTATCTATTACAATTTTCACTATATCTAACGACATATTCCATTCACCAAACTTTTAAGGGCCATTGCGATTTTTGCAAATAGTCACCGCACCTATCAAGAATGTTGGTAGTTGATGTTAAATTAACACCAGTTATTTAAGTTCAATTTACACAAACATGTTGAAATAAAGGATTTTTTTATTTTCTTTTGATTATTTTTGATGTTACGGAGGGAGATGCAACTGGCTAAAGGACAAAATTCTGGAGATGGGCTTCAGGTCCGTTAGTCACCTCCTACGATATCTACAAGAAGAGGGGAAATAGTACTATTCAAAACGAATGCCACACGGTACAAGCGTCATAGTACTAGATAAGTATCAATTTGATGATCGTGATAAAATTGTTATTAAGTTGATTGTTGTGTCGGTTCAGTTTGAGTTACTCAGTCATCAAGGGGCGACAATGTATGTGACTAATCTTAGATCAAACTTATATTTGTGGAGATTTACTTTTGAATATTGAAGGACCTGTGGACGTTTGAAAGACTATTGAAAAGGAATTGCAGAACTAGATGAAGTGTAAATATTTCTTCATTTCCTTGTAACTCCAAGATAGAATATTGGTATCACGCAAATACAAAAATAGTATCTAGAGTAACCTACCCAGTTCATTTCTGATATCTTGTCTGTTGTTTTCTTAAGCTCCACTTATCCGAGGCTTTATCTCCTTACTATAGAATTATTTCTCTTTACTTTTACTACTTCTGGAATGTTCGAGAACATGGAACTGACGCGTTTCACCATATTACTCTCTATTTACTTTACCTCCACTTATCCATTGATGACTGTTTTATTCAAATTTCAACTTAGTCTGACATTTTTAAGCTTAGCATTGTGTACATATTACTTAACTTAGATTTAATTTAGATTTTTAATGTTACATTTACTGACACGCATTACGCTCTCTATGCTCGACTAAACGTCTCCTGCCTAAACAAGTGTAATGACATCTGAACATTTTTCTATTTTGGCCAGAACAAGGGTAGATCGAGGGTAGATACTGTCAGCACTGAGCGACGTGTTTAATAAGCGTTATCTTGTACCACCCCGACCGCGATGTTGCATCATGAACTGTTCATCAGATTTGATGGTTTTAATGTAAAATGCAAAAGCAAATGCATTTCGAAACGAGAAGCAAGGATTATGGGGACATGAAGGGGAAATTATTC
>DWPW01000380.1:0-11859 GCA_018252015.1 Astraptes brevicauda
GCCCACCTGATGGTAAGTGGCCACTGCCGCCCATGGACATCTGTAATCAATACCAGATAAGATCACAGTCCCACCTGAGGTCGGTCATAGATGCGTTGCCTCTGATTGACCTCTGAGGACTAAGTTGGAATGCCTCGAATAAGTATGTCTCCCTTACCATACCCTTCAGACCAGAACACAACAGCGGTTACCACTGCCGTCATGAGGCTGAAACAGGTGTGACGGTGGTGCTGCCTCAGTCGAACCACAAAGGCTTCTACTACCTTCGAAATGTAGTCTATTCAGTTATTTCAATTTATGATATTTGCTCTCTGAATTTTGAAATTCAAATTTCACTATTTGTAAGTAGGTATCGTTTTAAAGTAATGGAAGCTGCAAATAAGTGTTACATTCGATGTTTTGTACACTTAATGATGTACGTACATTAAAAGAACTTACATCTACATATTCTACATCGGGTCGATCACACGTGTGTTATTGTTTTGAACACTTACAAACATTAAACTTCGAACGCGTACCACACCATTAATAATCAAATTACTGCTTCTTAATATTGCTGCAATGAATCAGATAGACATAGGTATGGCGGTAGTGCTACCACAAGTAATTCTTGTGGTAGCACCACCACTTTCAGTTAAATTACAAGTTGGTACACTTGTAATGTAATGCGCACATTCACTTTTTTTTTTAAGTTTGCAGTAAACATCCAGTTGTACAATTTTATGTTGAGCACTAACATATAAAATAAACACGTTTCCTGCATATTCTTTTCCTTTCAAGGTTGATGCACTTACTGTTAATAGCAAGTGGCTAAGCTGAAAATCTCATTACGAACAAGATCTGAAATGTAGATTGGCATAATACACAATGCAGTAGCGGAGCTCAACGTCCGCATTATAACTGATTGGGCAAATTAAACGGGACTTTACCCTTTTTATAATACCTAAATATAGACAATATCTTTGTATATGTCCATCCTTTATCTTGTTAAGTATGACATTATGTTTACGACACAGCTTCTACATATCCAATATTGCAAATGTAAATTGTTTTAATAAGTGAATTATAATCCAAAAGATTCCTATAAGTTTTGCTAGAAAATTTGATACGTAGCTCACAATTTTCAATTAAAATTATTACTATATTGTATATGTAAATTTAAATATATGAATATGTGAAGCAAACATTTCAGATCCCTTTTATCGAATAGTGCGCGCACGGAGGAGTATGGGGTTAGGCACACGTTAAAGTTATTGCTTGTTAATGCGGCTTAGCAAATTAAACCTCGTTTTAGTATAATAAATGTTTTACTAATGCGCAGACGAAAAATACATATAAAATGTAATGGAGCTGTGGTGTGATGCTTTATTGTTGTGAGGCTATAGCCTAACTCTTATACGGAAGAGCAGTGGTGAGATACGCTAATGTATTGAAGTGACGAGGGGGAGGAGTGGCGGGGTGAGGAGAGGAGAAGTGATTGACGTGGTCAAAGCTGTGATTATTGAAAAAAGAATTAGTGAAATATTTTATTACATAAAATAAAGCTTTATGTAAAAAGTATTTTATTTGGATGTATAATTTTAGTTTTAATTGTTTAATTACGGTCGAATTTCGACCAATGTGATGGTTTCACAAGTTTAAATAATTAGGTATAAATTGCTTATGGCACTTTCATATCTGTTTTCTTTTTTAGTTTGTAGTTTAGAAATGTTGATAGTGTACTCGGAGAAGGGATTGTATTCATTGTACAGTATCTTTATCATTGAAATTATATTATGACGAATATTTTTGATTAGGTGAAAAGAAAATATTTAGTGATATTTATTTTAAATTCCATTGATTTTATATTTTAAAATAATATCTATACAGGCTCTGGTAAGGAAAACTATGTATTTATATTTTCCTTATCACTCTTGTCTTACTAAGAAATTTTCCATACTTTAGCATTGTTTTTTACCGCTTTAGAAAAACTTAAAATTATTCTACAAGTTAATTGAAGGTCAATCAAAGCATATCGGATAGTACGTGTTCAAGAGTGGGAATTAAAATTAATTACACCATTTTTCTTTTCTAGCGGAACTCTTTGGATCTCTACATCTCTCATCAATTAGGACCGTTCTTCAAAGCCGAGTTTCCAACTGAATTAGACCTGAGGAAGTTCCATATCGCCGACGTCACTGACAAACGTATATTTGTCTCTGTCATGCACACTGAGACCCTGGCCCACCTGTACGTTTCGGAAATAAGCAAGAACTTCACACAGTATAACTTTGTGTTGAGTTTGGAGCAGATATTGTGCTACTTCCCTGATGGAAACTGGAAGGACAGTTGGTTGGAGTAAGTTATTTGTGGAGTATTTTTTGTTTAGAAAACATTTGTGTTATATACCCATGTCTTCAATCTTCGTATGTAGAGCATGTTGCCATATAAAACTTCTCTTTCTCTTCAACTTGTTACCCAGCTACTATTGTATAAGATACTTTCACGGAACATGGTAATTTCTTTGAAAATCTTGTCGCTTTTATTTTGAGTGATGAAAGCGTATCTAGATCATTGTAAATTTATAATTCTATATTTAAATAATGTTTTATGCAAGCAAGAATAAGCAATCTTTTTCATAACATCTTCCAGTCAGTTTTATTAAACTGGTTTTAGGCGCTTATTTCTTGTAAAGCAATAGGATAACCAAAGAAAACCAACCATATTTTCCTGTTTAATAATAGCAAGTATTTGCAAATGACAATAGAATTAGTCAATTATTACAAAAAATCTCAATTTAATTTAAAAAAACAATTCAAAATTTATTTTGTGTAATAAAATTAGTCTTCAAGTCATGAACAAAAAAGGTAATGTTTATAAGAACATTTATTATGTACATTGTTGGTTAATGCTTCTAAAGGATATAATTTACAAGTGACCTTTTTTACTCATGCAATATGAATAATGTATTTTTTGTATTAATTCAGACTCGTCCAACGGATAATCATTCTTAATAAAATATATGATGAAGTGTAAAGCATACATTGTAATAAGTGTTTTTTTTCTAGGGATGTCACAGAAGATCCATTCACCGATCTTTACCGTGTGGAAGGCTTGAAAGGCATTTATATAGCATCCAAGGTCAGCTCCAAGTCACTGGTGGCCACCATCGAGCCCGAGCACCTGATTTCTGTCATCACCTTCGACCATGGTGTAACCTGGTCGCCTATCAATCCGCCCGTAGAAGATGAAAATGGTGAATGCCTAAATATTTAACTTTAATCTTAGAATAGAGAATTAATCTTAGAATAGAAAAGAGAATGGGTTGACGATGACTGTCTAGAAGCCTAGATGGGATTGGAGTCATAGTAGAGGTTGGCCAAACTAACCTTGCCACCCTTGAGTAACAAGTCGACTCGCCTTTCTAAAATAACAATTTCCCTTTTACCACAACTGCTAACACACTGCTGTATAAGACAATATGTGTGGTGATGGTGACTCGGACGGAATCGAACCAGGAATGGTTCTAGTATTTTGTGAACTTATGCCGGATATTTAATAGTAATATAATGTGTTCGTGCTTTCCGCCCCTGACTTTATTTTAATACAAAGTATTATACGTAGACTATCTTACTAAGTTTAAACAATTAAACAAACAATAACGGTAAATAGTTAAATACCTTATTGTTAACACCCAATAAGTGTATTTGAACTTTACCCGAGCGTGATTACAGAGAGATTTACTCGAGACAGATACAAATCCATCAAACTGGAACACAGCAGCTTTATACTATTGTAAGATATAGATAATACCCATATAAGAAACGTCACATTTCTACCTAAAAGCAAATCCAGTGTATTTATTGATTATTAATAAGAAAATATAGAATAATACATAAACAGGTTAGGTTTAGTTGAACTGTAACTTGCCAACATTCGTGCATATCTCTTATAGGCTCCTCTCGATGATCATTTGTTTAGAAAGGTAGTAATGTATTTCGCTTATTTCAGGAATACCCTTGAACTGCACCACTGAAAACTCTTGCAGTCTCCATTTGTGCCAGAAGTTCAGCCAACTGTACCCAGTTACTAGGTAAGGATATATACATAGAAATATGCCATGAAGTGTATTAGACAAAGGCATTATGCAATATCCTTCACAACAAAAACCTTGAAAGTTTGTGTATGTGTACCGTGAGAACGATTGGTAGAAAGATATCTTCCTTTCTATTGACGTCTATTCGAAGTGTCTGCATCTAACTATGCCCAATTTACTGATATATAAATTAATCACATTAAAACCTTGCTACCTTGTATAAGTGTGGTACCTTGATGGTGGTAGAACACTTTCTGGTTCGACTCTGACGGCCCCACCGCCACCTATTTCTACCTAATACCAGCAGTGTAAAGCGCTGCTATGTGCTGGTCTGAAGGATGTGGTAATGGAGACATACTTATTCGAGGCGTTCCAACTTGCACCTGTGGTCGACTTCAGGTAGGACTGGGATCTTATCTGGGGTTGATTACAGATGTCCATGGGCGGCCAATTACCATCAGATGGGCTGCATGCTCGTTTGCTGTTTCCATAACATACAAAAGTGTGTGTGTGTACCGTGAGGAATATAGGTGGAAGAATACCATCTTCATATATGTCTATTCGAAATCTAAATCCTACTACTTATGCCTAACTTATAACATGGCGTAGCTAATAGCTAAGGGATATTCGATAAGTTGATAGTAGAAAATACATATTATGCCTCTGATAGGAGCTTGCAATTGACTAGATTCAAGGGGCAGAGAATATTTTGGCTGAGGGCCTATATACATTCTTACGTGAATAGTTGTTCCATAAAATTAATTCAAAAAAATCTAAGAAATACCTCGGTCTTACTTATTATTACGTACAAAGATTACACTTATGAAAAAAAAACACTTTCTCATTCTAAAGACTCACTTGCGTTCCATTATTATAGTATTTGCGATGAAACATAAATTCGAGAAATCTGCATTTTTATAGGAAAACAGCTATATATGTGTGTATCATGCGATACGTGTAAAACCATACGACGCATTGATCCACTGCGTACCGCTTCGTGGTAATATATTTTCTATCTATTATAGAAACCCACAGTGTACATAGAGTGTACATTCTATTTCAATTTGCTGATTATATATAATGTAATTTAATATAGCAACATGATGTCCCGACGTATGTTGCTGATAACCATGAACCTGACCTATTAGTTTATATTTTGCAAGATAAATACTGTATGATATGATAAATTAAATCGCTGGTTAGTTGGTTAGTTTATCACTTTTTATGTACAAGAAATAGGTAAGAGTTAAAGCGAAGTTGAAAATATATTATTATTATTATTGTTATGGTTCTTAGCGATCTCGACTTATATTTAAAAATAAATCGGTATTCAATGACGCTCACGGGCGTAAACCAAGTGAGCAGCATTTTGAATTTACATTAAAGTGAAATATATATTTATGTACTCGTAACTATTGTGTCTAGGGCAGAATCTATTTGTAAAAATTTTCTAACTATCCTACAAGTATTAAGAATTACTGCTTTCTGTAGGGTTATGTAAGTATATGGAGATATATTTATAGATTTTAATGATAGATGCAGCACTTGGGGTATAACTCCTGTGGTTGAAAGTACCACGGGGATTATGCTAACTTTTTTCAGTCCCCACATCCTTATGATTTCGTCCTTAAGTTCTATATATTTTGTTAATTTATCGGATATTATTATTATTTAGGGCCTACTGGGTGCTTATTTTTCTTTTATTACGAAATATGTAAACTTCCTTCTCCAATGTAAACGTTAGTAGGTACATCATTTCCATGTTTATTACTAGACCGCAATATTACTAATAAGCAGTAATAACTTCGATTGAACAGTTAATCGTAAACAAGGATAGGTCGTTAAACTCGTTTTTACACAGTCGGTTATCGCTCTTGGCAATGATAGAGGCCTTAGAGTTGATTTGTGCATATCGTTGAAAATGTTATCTAGGTAGAGTTCTGGTCATTTTAAGTAGATAATATATTAAGCATTTCTGTTCTTCCCCTGATTAATTCGGCAAATTCTAAAAGTTGGTTGGCGCATTTTTTTTTCATTACGTTTGTAATAACTTCTGTATCCGGCAAAGATAATAATCCGACACGGCTCTGCAAACTGTTCGTTAAATTGTCAAGGACATGTACGAATACTTATACTAACTATAACAACTTTTGAACAATGTATAAAAATAATATTACATACACATTTCCTTCCTAACTTATAACAACCTTACAAAACAACTGTAGTAGCAACACATTATTGTTTATAATAACATAAATAATATAATAATAAGTAGATATGAGAATTGGTTTTCCTCAATCATAAAATACACAATGAATTCAATTATTTATTGCATAATTTATGTTATTTACGGATTACATCATATAATTTGAGACACTACCTCCTGACCAGTAATTGTATATGATCATATACAACTACATAATATTGATCATATCTGATTTAATAAGATTTTTTTGAGTAATACATACAAATTTGAGTGCATATAATTTACAGAAGTAAATTTGTGATCAAATTAAAATACATTGTCATTTTTGAGAATTGGTGTATAAATTATTAAATTGTTTATCAAATTTTTACTTTGCGGAAATCATATCCGTTATTCATATTTAAAGCTTATACGATATTCCGCGTAGGGTCGATATTCAGCTCTATTCTGTATAATTGATATTGATATACGAAAATTACTCCTCTCGCTAGTGATTGTTAATATGACTTTATCATATGACCTCTGAACGGTTAGACATGAATTAATGATAAATTCATCAGTCCAGTACATTTTATAGGATGATATGAAATCAAAATTGTACAACACAGATAACATATGTGCAAGAATCGGTTGAACAATGTATTTATTTTTATCAGATAGTTATTCGTTTATTATTATCTATACAATAAAATCAAATACAATAGGCCCAAAATTATGGACAACAAACATTTTTCAAATGTATTTAGAAAAAATCGGAAAAAAAGTTATTAATTAACATTTTTTTACAGCCCACCAGGAAATGTCATAAACAATGATATGAGGTAAAATCGAGAACAGTTATCAGAGTGTGTTAATAACATAATGCATGTTACGAATTTATCATCAATCAATTCGTTTGGCTGTGAAATTGTATTGGTTGGCAGTATTTAATTTTATCCGTATAATATTGTTTTACTACATGTTTAATACACCTTTCATTGTTGCAACTGAGCTTTTTGGAATAGGTTGATCATCGTTATATTTCTTTACGCTTCATTCATTATTGTATAGAGTTAATGCACTTATGGGTGTCTTGCAAACATATGACATAGTGGAAGCGGATTGATATGGTTATTATAGAATTGACAGGTTGTTGTTGATTTGGGTCCTTCACTATTATATTGGCTTATTACCTATTTGCACTGTTGTTATATTACCAATCTAAAATAGGGTTAAATACCAACTACACTTAAAATTAAAAATGATCAATTTTATTATTACAAATATTGTTATAAATTTCTCTGATTTCAAGTGGTAGCAATATATTTTTTTTAGTATAAAATTTCTTAAGGTAGATGTTTTTTGTATAAAATTATATATGTCAGACAAGCTTTTTTTAAGCAAAACCCATTTTGATTTATAATATATATTTATGTGCTAATAAAACTGTGACCCCCTTTAAAACTTTCGACGTTATAATATCAAAATGTGTCGTAATTGATGTTTGTCATAATAATTATGTGATGATACTTTAGCAAAAACCGTTTTAAAATATATTTGTATTTTTTCATTGTTAATTTTTTTTTTTAAATTAGGTAATGTCGAAAGATTGTGGTGTATAATGATACTTATGTTATTTTTTCCATTTAGGTCAGCGAGTATAATGAGTTCGAAGTCAGCTCCGGGCATAATAATGGCGACTGGCGTTATGGGCAAGTCCTTGAAGGGCATCCCGGGAGTGTACCTTAGCAGGGATGCAGGCTTGACCTGGAAGCGAATACTGAAGGAGTACTACTTCTTCAACTTTGGAGACCACGGCGGCGTGTTGGTCGCTGTGAAGTACTTCAAGTCTCGTGGAGAAACCAGGAAAATATTGTACTCCACTAATGAGGGAATTGAGTGGAAGTCTTATCAGTAAGTCACTGGCCAATAAATTGGTATTTATTAAGCAAACATTTAGAGATATAAATTTTAAAAGGTACTAAGTAGCTTAGAGTTATTATACATAGAGTAGGGCAACCATAGGAAGGCCTGTGAGTGCGAATGTCCAGCGAATATTAAAAAAGGGAAGATGAGAGACCCCATACTTACCTTTGTCTAACTACACATGTGAAAAAGAGAGACAGATAGGAAGTTTCATTTGTTTTCTCATTTTTTCGTTGGACAATTTTTAGGCTGGCTCCTCGATTCTATGTATAAAACTCGATGTTAAGTAGTAGTCGCTCCACAAGCTACTCAAGATCTTGTGCAGGCGATATAATGTACCTTACATTGTTATGCCATTTTTTGGAATGTTTTGCTATATTGTATGACTCTGATCAATTAAAAATAGCATTCTAATAATTATGATCCCCGAATCCTGTATGTGATAAAAATATTATAGCCTTAATCAGTTTCCTTATTTTGCTATGTTCAATTAGTAATCACTTTACTTATTCATACAGTAACACTATTAATAAAATATATTTCTTTATCGAATATATTTAATTAATGACAATAAATAATTAGACCCATTGAAATGATAACGTTTTCCAGACCATTATCGAGGGCGTATGCTTGTTATTTGCTTTAGCATTATTCATAATATAAATTAAAATGGTTATCTATTGTTTATAGATTTAATGTCGATGACATACGCATATACGGTTTAATGACAGAACCCGGAGAAAATACGACCACTTTCACCATGTTCGGTTCGGCTAACGATCAACATCAATGGATAATCATAACGATAGATCTGTTCAATGCTTTCCCACGGAACTGTACGTCCGATGACTACAAGTTTTGGTCACCGACGCCTCCCCACTCCGCGGTTTCTTGCGTACTTGGTCAGAGAGACACTTTCCAAAGACGACTGGCACACACCAACTGTTTCCACGGCATCGATTATGACAGACCGGTCAAGAAGGAAATATGCGAATGTAGCAGACGCGACTACGAATGTGACTATAGTTTCGTTCTTTCACACAACTCCTGCGTCCGCAATAACTTGATAAAGTACGATCCTTACGCAACACCAGCTGATTGTCAGCCAGGTCACTACTATAAGCGAACAAAGGGTTACCGAAAGATTGATGGAGATGTCTGCGCTACATCTTTTTATACACCGTATGACCACGATATCATACCATGCCCGTTAGAAGAACCCACAGAATTTCTCTTAGTCGCTCTGAGAGACAAAATAGCGCGCATAGATTTATCGGACAATTCTACACTGATTCCAGTTAAAGGCCAACAAAATATAGTCGCTATCGAATTTGATATGAAAAATGATTGTATATATTGGGCCGATATTGAATTGGACAAAATAAGCCGGCAGTGCTTCCGTAACGCCACCGCTCAAGAGGTAGTCGTTGATACCGATCTAGCAAGTATTGAGGGTATGGCCTTAGATTGGATCTCGAATGTTCTCTTCTTTGTTGATGGAATGAGAAAGAAAATTGAAGCCGTGAGAACTGATTTGACGAATGAAGGACGGATGAGAGCGACCATTTTGGATAGCAAAGTCTTGTCTAAACCACGTGGCATTGCAGTACATCCTAGAGCCGGATACTTATTCTGGACCGATTGGGACCGAAACAGTCCATCGGTGTCGAGATCAAACCTCGACGGTACTGACGTTAAGAAACTGTTTACTAAACCGATCGTACAATGGCCTAATGGCATAACAATAGATCAGATGGCTGAAAGGATTTACTGGGTCGATGCTATGGAGGATTACATAGCTAGTGCGGACTTGAACGGACATTACTTTAGGCGGATCCTGTGGAATGACGACAAAGTAACCCATCCTTTCGCTGTAGCGGTTCTGAAGGACAAGATGTATTGGGACGATTGGAAGGCGAAGTCGATATTCATAGCGGATAAGGACACGGGCGCAAACGTTATCACGATCAACGATTCGTTCTCGGGACTAATGGATCTAAAGGTGTTCGCATACTTCATACAACATGGAAGCAACGCTTGCTCCCAGGCCAATACGAGTTGTGATGCCCTCTGTCTTGGAGGCCCGGGCAATACGTTCAGCTGCTTATGTCCCGATGGTTTTACGAAAGTGAATGGCAAGTGTATGTGTCCGAATGGCATGGAACCCTCTGCGAACATGACCTGTCCGAAGAAACCTGGCGCGGCTTGTGGACCTGTAAGTATAAATCGATGCTAATATTATGTCAAAGATATTAATAGTCATCCCAGTCGTCATACTGACATTTCATTGCAAATTTATAGGTTGATAGGCTGTTTCCAATTTGTAATATCTTACAAGTTAATCGAAAATTAAATGTTTAAAGGAAGCTTGATTTTGATGGCTTTCATTGTTTTTAATTACCATAAAGAAATTTTTACAAAAAATTGCCTATGAATTTTGCGAACTGCTTTTAGTTCGTTTTAAAACGCCTTATCACAAAAATATGCACTGACTAACTGCATCCAAACTTTAAGTTTGTTAAGCTCGTCCCTGTTAAAAATTATACACACATAAACATAGTATGCATATCATCGTCATACCTTAATTTCGCACGGCAGGACCAATTCACGTGCAAGAACGGCAAGTGCATAGCGGCGACGTGGCGGTGCGACAGGAACAACGACTGCGGCGACATGTCGGACGAGGCGGGCTGCCTGTGCACGCCGCCGATGGTCCCCTGCGACGACGCGCGCTGCTACCTGCCCAGCTGGCGGTGCGACGGCGACCCCGACTGCTCGGACATGAGCGACGAGAAGGGTGAGTGTGGCGACGTCACTTTCCGGACATGAGCAACGAGAAGGGTGAGTGTGGTGACGTCACGCCGCGGACGTGAGCGATGGGAAAGGCGAGTGTGGTGACATCACGCCACGGACAAAACGATGGGAAGGGACGAGCGCGGTGACGTCACGTCGCGGACATGAGCATGAGCGACGAGTAGGGTGAGTTTCGTGATGTTACGTCGTGGACATGACTGACGAGAAGGGTGAGTGCGGTTACGTGACGACACGTCGCACGCCGGCATCGAATCACATGCCGCTACGGGCAGTGCACAGAAGCGGAGTGTATGGCAGCCATAAGTTTTCATATCTATAGACCACTATCAATGCTAATAGACCGCTGTTAAAAAATTAAAGTGCACAAGTCTCCATCCATTGTTACGTAATCGTTTGAAAGAAACTAGTAGACAAAAAGCTACGTCCAGACACGTTGGTACAGTTAACTAATTGAATATTTTGTTGAGGATGATTTTATTAATTCGCCCTCATTGTCACAGATTGCGCAGTTACACCGAACTGTACCGAGAACCAGTTCCAATGCCAGAACGGACACTGCATTGAAAAGAGATGGCTTTGCGACGGCGACAATGACTGCAAAGACAACTCGGATGAAAAAAATTGTCCGGTATGTTAATATTGAAGATACTTTATCAATGACATTAATAGTAAACTTTTCTTTAAGTTTTAAAACGAGTCCTTTTAGAGTTAAGCTACATATGTATCTTCATCGTCATCGTCAACCCATTATTGTCCCACTGCTGGGCACTACCGCGCTGGTCAAGTGCGAATTGGTAGATTTCACATACCTTTGAGATTTTTTTTAAAGATCTCTCAGGCGTGCAGGTTTTCTCACGAT